>JAVCKT010030160.1:10354-62408 GCA_032273925.1 Rhynchotus rufescens | reverse complement strand
AAATGCTATAAAATAACTGGACAGGTTGTAGTATTGCCAAAGAGGAGGTCTAGACCATAAATGGATCAAGTCACAGGTAATGCTATTGCCAAAACTAAAAGCAGAAGTAACTTGTCATGTATAACAGAGGGGTCATATAAGAAAGGAAGGGGAGAGAATGTGTTCCAGTGAAAGAGCCAGGGGAAAAAGCACATTGGGATCTTTAGGGTCTTCACAGCTCCATTCGTCTAGAATGTTTACAGGGCCTTCAAACTCCCCTTCAAATTGCTATGCACTGGTTAGGGGCAGTCTCTATCACTTAGATGAGAAAGGGTAAGTAACTTGGTTTTCTAACCAGAACACAACTGTGGGCATTGCCTGACTCCCAGGATATCCACAAGGCCTTCTACATAACTCTTTCACAATTAACCTCACCTTGTACTCTCAAAAATCAAAACCTCCACATCCAAATGATTTATTTAAAAAAATAAGACAGCCTTAATGTTTGGTTCTGATCTATTTACATTTGCTCACAGTTTTCTTCGGGCAGGTACTTTTTCCAAACACAATAACACAATATATTGCCACTATAATAAAGATACCAAAATTCTGAATGAGATAGAGACAAAACAAATGGAAGAAGAAGAGCCCACATGACTAAAATGTCCAAGTGTTTCAAGTGGGGATCTACTGACCGCTCCTAAGGCCTGAATGATTATGTGCTATTCAAGCTGTGACATGCAGCCAAGAGGGTCATAGAAATAACAAGACCTTTTACTTACGTCTATCAAGAACGTTGCTGTTTACGGCAGGGAAGCCCACTTAAATACATTTGGACAGCACTTAGCACAATGAGCCTCGGTCTTGAGTGATACAGCAGTAATAACTGTCAATAACGCTGTTTATGGACATTTTCTCTTGTCAACAACATGGGAGGGTTTTTTAATCCGAAAGGCTATAAACTTGAACTACTGCACTGTACCCCAGGGCAGAGGCGAGCGCAGGGATGAGGTGGACGGAGCGTGTCCGTGGCGACTGATCCGCTCGCTCACCCCGGGCCACGGTGCGGGGCCACGGTGCCGGGCCACGGTGCTGCGGTTGCGGAGCCGCTACCCAGCCCGAGCCCCGAGGTGGCCCGCGCCGCAGCCGCCCCCAACCCGCCTGCCGGGCAAGGGGACGGCCCCGCGCGGGACAAACCAGCGCAAACCGGCAGCAACAGGCAAAAAGACTGCGGTCCCAAGGGCAAACAAAGCAGCAAACCAACAAGCTCACAGCTGGCATTCAGAACTGACAATTCAGCAGGCGCAGAAATAAAAGTGGTGACTGAAATTTTGCTGTCCTGAATCACTTATATGAGGTCACGAGCTACTGTAATATATTGATTTTGTGCATTTCCCGGGAGGCCGCCGTTTGAAGGAGACAAGGTGCTTTCTATTTGCTTTCAGGCATTATTTAACACTAAGTTTCACTCTTCCATGTAAAGCCTCAGCTGTGCCCCAGTAACCTGGGGAGCTTCATTTGCCCATATTCACAGGGGTACAGCACAGACACGTAGCTCAGAGCTCTTCCAACAGCGGCAAGTTCGCTTAGAAATTCCTGTGACCTACAAAAACACTTTCACGTGTGTGTATCTTCAATAGATTGATCCCCTTAATATTTTATGGACATGCCATGTTTAACAGGGAGGATACTTAGAGTGACAGTATTTAATATCCTGCTTGCTTTAATTATGCGGTAATTATCAAATCAAATCAAAATGTAGTTCTATGGTTTCTGATAGGAAATGCTAATAGCAGTGCTAGTGACAAATGTGAGCAAAGCAAGGAATGGGTTATTCATGGCCTGTACCTGGCTGGACAAAGACAGAACATGGGAAGAACCAGTTGTCTTTGAACTTCCAATTAATAAAGACATCCACGGAAGTCAAATACACAGCACAGGCTTCAAGGTCCCACTAAGAGTCTATTGCTTACTCCTCCCCAGGGAGCTCAGCACCAAAAGACATCCCTTTCAGCTAGAGCATTACTCCACAGCCCTAGGATTCGGTCTGCCTTCTGCTCCGCATAGCTGCTTACCTCTGCAGGCCACCCTGAGAGTAAATGCATGTGTTTTTATTTTCCACGACTCACTGGCATGGGGACTCCCACGTCCAAGGCCAGTTCCCGGTGCCACAGGCAGAGCAGGGCAGCGGGCAGTGCGGCTGCAGTCTCTGCGGCCACCGGCCAAGGGGCTGGGGCAGCCAGGGGCCCCTCGCGCTCGCCCAGGCCACAGCAGCGGTTTGGGAACCCGGTTTCTGCTCCGTGTTTGCACTGAATGGCAAGTGGCTCCACGGAGCAGCACATGTTTGTCTGATGGCCAGAGAGATCTGACTGCAAATCTGCTGGGAAACATCTAAGAGGAAAGTGCCGACTCTGCATCAGTCTTGGCATGCAGTAGTGCAGCTCCATTACCATTAGGGAATTGGCATATGCCTGGAATTAGGCACACTGGCAATCAAGCCGCTTCTTTACAAATAACTGAAAAAAGTGAACAAACTGTTTGTTATCAAATTGATTCAGGCATGTGGGACACAGTGGGTGAATACTATTGATTATATTCATTCAGGTTTTAAAGTGAATTTACTTTGGCTGATTGCTCTCCTTTCATATTTGCTTTCCATGAACATTCGAGTGATCAAGTTTTGCTAACACAGATGTGACCTTGACCAAGTCCTTTTATCCCTTTATGCCTCCATTTCCTCTTTCTCTCTTACCTACCTCAGCTGTAAAGTCTAAAGGGGAAGGATCGCATCTCATTAGGTGCATACACCTTAATTAAGTACACAGGACCCCGGCTTGTCTGGGATCATTCTGCACAACTCTAATACAAATTAGCATAATAATAAACTGTGCAAAGTGCATTTCAAAGTCTCATATGTGGTGGGTGTTAGTGGAAAAGCATTTGAAATTCAGAGGTGCTATCTGCGCCAGATGTGCTTGCTTTCTTGCTCATCCAAACATGTAATTCACCTGACCAATCGCAGCGAGGCCACGCAGCTCAAATCATGAATACTGAGCAGAGGCTATTTGCATCCAATTGCTTCCCAGTGAAGTTGAAAAAAAAAGATGAAATGACTTTTAAAAATACTGTTGAACAAAAAGCCAACATAGAAGAAAATTCTGATCTGCTCAGAGAAAATTCAAGAGCAAAGAAGTGACTACTTTTGCCTGATATATTACTTGCAAATTACTTGTTCTGTCGCATCCCAGTGCTTTTTTAGAGCCCAGTAACTTGCCCGAGTTGCCTGGTAAGCAGAGAGTTTATAAATAATGAAATAGAAATGAAAATAATAATAAAAATCTTTTTAAAATTTATGTGGGACAGGTATGTGGCCTTTAGCTTCCTCAGCAATGAGCTGCTGCTGAGCAGAGAACTGGTGCGAATGCTGCTTTCCCAGCACCTTTGCAGTGGCTGCTGTCGGGCACCGCGCTCCTTCTGCAGCCCCCGACACCAGCCCTGCCCAGGCCTGGCTCCTTGGGCTCTCCGGGGCCTGCTCCTACAGGTAACTCCCTGCCTGGTGCCCATTCCCAGCCCCTGGGAGCGGCAGGGGCTGCGGATCCACGGAGGGCCAGGAAATTTGCCTGCTGGTTCGCCCAGCTGCAGCTGAGCTACAGCTTCCTAGCAGAGACGGCCTTGAACAGCCGTTCCGTGCTGCTCATCCCTGGGGACGGTCGCGCTTTGGCCTTCCAGGACACTCACCTCAACTGCTGAGACAGAGCCCAGACCCAAAGCCTTGCTGATCCTGTATTATTTAAACCCCTTAATAATAAGGGGCAGATCCTCAAATGCTGTAAACTGAGACAACTTCAATGAACTCATTCAAGCTAGGTCAGTTTAAATGAACTAAGGATCTGGTTTAACCAATATAACTTCTAAGTGCATTTACTAAATAATGGAAAAGACAGAGAGAGAAGAATGTGCTTCTTTCTTGGGAATATCAGGTTTGTGTTTCTGGTCTTTTTTCTTTTTTAGGAAGACGGAGTGAGGTGAGTGGGGTGGTTTTTGGCCAGCTCCGGAGTTCCAGGACCGAAGCTGGGAAGCAATGCAAAAGAGCACTTTAATAAGTGGTGAATGCCAAGTGAAACATTGGCTTTTCTTCTGTGGAGGGCGAAAACTAAATACAATATTCACGTTACCTTAGATTCTTCTACTGCTCCAGACAAAACCATTGCCAAGACAAAACAAACCCCTCTGCTCTTGCATAAACTCTTCATGTGCAATTATTTGCGCTAGCCAAACAAAAAGAAATTAATCCCATTTTAAGCATTGAATGGGTGGCCAAAGGTTTCATTATAACCTTACCATTTGCGGCAAACATGCGAGAGGAAAGGGAAACACTCTGCCAGGATTTCAGGCAGAATTGTAGGTTTAAAACTTAGATCTGAGCTTCCCTGTGCGGCCGTGCAGGGTTTTTTTCCAAAGTTTTGCCCCGGAGGCACCATGTCATGAGTTCAACGGGAAAGATGCTGCCATGACACACACCTCCTGAGATCAGAGGCGTTGCAGAGTGCCAGGGAAGGATATGATTCCTTTGACTAATGTTATTATTGTAACCATACTGACTTTAGCGCATTACGCCAGTGACGAGTTTGGCTCATCATAGCCCAAATGGAGCTTAACGTCTTTTGTTCCAAGCCTTCCTTTCCATCCACCTCCTCTGCTACCACCTGCTCTTACTCTTTGGGTATGTTTACACCACATATTGCAAACAGCCACGAGCAAGCTCTGCCCACGCTCCACGTGACTGCACTGGCACCAAGCCTGAGCTAATACACTCTATTGAGATGGATTTTTTTCTCAGTGAAGAGCATGGGCAGGGTGAGCACACATCTACCCGTGATGTACAGTATCAACATGCCCAAAGAGGAGCCTATGCTGGGAATCTCTCCAGGTTTGGAATCTTCTCCCTCCCTCTTTCTTCTCACATACAGACCTTTTTCCATGCCCTATAAAGGGATCATGGACCCGCACGCACCATTTCCAGTCAGCAAAGCACTCCCAAATGGCACAGAAAATTGTCATTTTCATAAAAGGCAGTTGTCATCACAAAGCTGTTCAGAAATGTTCAGTCCTGGCTAATGGTCTTTCTTCTCTTCTAGTTTACACACGACTTTCATCCAACGAGAAGGCAGAACAGTCCCTCATTCAAACCATACCATGTGTCTTCCCCTTGCCTGGAGCCTTTCCACTAGGCATGTTCATCACCTGCACTGCATTCTGGCCTCTCGCATGCCAAGCAGAGTATCATCTCCCATCACCACTCTTTTCAGGAATAGCTATTATATTTCCCAGGTTCTTACCTGGAAGCTTCAAATTTTGCTTTCCAAGTCCTCACACAGTACACTCAGGGTCTCTTTACTCCACCACAGCACTGTCTAGGGCCTCACTACTGCACCAAAGCCTTCATCTGCACCACAGTAAAGACAAGCCTGTAAATATGACCATGGCAGAGATGGGAAACACTCCAAGCCTCTACAGACAGACAAGAACAGTGAGATCCAAAGCCTTATTGTGTCCATAAGGAGGATCACATATTTTGATTGTGTCTCTTGATTTTTTTTCCTAATTGAGGGAGGAAGTGGGGGTTTAATATCATGTTTTCAAATAATTTAAAGACACAAACTCATTGCAATTTTTCTTTTTTTGTTTAAATGAATTGCCATACACATCCTCCTCCACCACCACCAAGTTGAGCTCCAAAAATTATCCACCCTACGATGGTTTCCTGCACAATCTCAGTCACTCAGTCCTGACAGTGAAACACTCTGGGTTGCTCAGCAGATGCACACAGGAGCAGAACCAGGACATGTTTATGGTTCTGGGATACTCGGGTATGAATGTGGCCTGAGGCTGAGCACTTACAGTCCCATTTCTCTTCATGCGCCACCCTCCACCTCAAACACACAGTAGAACCAGGAATAGACTCAGTGTAAGAGGCAGAAACTTGAACATCATTTATCTGCTTCCTTACATAGTATTTTTATATTAATGGAAATTGAAAGAGAAACCATCACATTTTTTTCCAGAAGCTTTACCAATAGCTTTGCCAGAATAAGGAAAGGATGTCCAATTAAACAGAAGCAGCAAAGGAATGCAGTTCAAAAGAAAAGAAACAAGTGAAGAGTGTGGAAACACACTGAAAAGACAGAATTAAGACTAACATTTTTGCCTTCCTCCAAGCTGGCAATAAAAATGCTCTGAAAATTAACACTTTGTGTTTACATTCTCACGGTCCCATTTACTATCCTTGTCAACACCTTCTCTAACACAAAAGGTTTTTATGTTCAGAAGATGTATTATCACTTGATCTTCCTTCAAATCTGAGACTGCTAATGAAAGACCTTGTAAAAGTTGTACGTCATTTGTATTGGCAAAGTAATATAGAGATACCTTTCCAGAGCTTAGCAGAAGCTCATGAATTGTCCATTGATGCACAGAAAGGGAGCCAGGGAATCCAAATATCATGGTACAACTCATTTTTTTTTTTGGAGGGCTGCTGTTTCAAGTGAACAGGTCTACTCCACAGTATGAAATGTTAAAGGAAAATGATTTAAAAGCCACTTGATCTGTGTTGTCTCCATTCAAAAAGAATCTAAAGTGATTTATTGTTTCTCAAATGGCTGAAACGCTACTTTGCTTAATGTCATTAAAAACCTGGTATTGGCACCCGGCCCTAATAAAAGTATCAGGAACACAGCAGTAACCTACCCAGAGAGGGAAAATGAAGCTGTCATTTTTCAATATAATTAAACTTGGTTTCAAAAATCCAAAGGTCTGTAATATGAATTACACTAATTACTTCTTGTGGTTTAAACATTGATTTCAATGTTAAATTTAATGGACTTAATGGATGTTGCTTTTCCCATCAGACTGGTGGCCAATGTTTGTCTTGTTTCTTGACCACTTATAGATTTCTGTTGACCCTTTAAACATATTACAATTGGCAGCCTGCTCATTCTTTGTACATGAGAATACTACTATTACTTTACAGGGATAATCCCAGCTTCCATGTAACGTGTCTCTTGGAGTTATTTTTGGCATGCAGAAGCATACATAGTCCAGGAAATAAACCAGGAGGTCTGTGGGCCACGTTTTCAAAAAATGTGCAGACAATTAATTTTGCTGAGGCAGTATGTGAAACCCAAACAAACATTTTGGAAATAGCAGAACATGTGCTCAGCTTCACAGGCCGATTGTGCTGCTGGTAGCTTCACACCGATCCCTTCCCTCCATCTGCTCATGGCCCAACAGCCACAAGCCACGAGCTGGGAGTCCAGACCTAATTCTGAACTTTCAGATGATGCAAATCAGAAGCAGTGGAATTACATCCGTGGAGAACACGCTGGGGATTGCAATCAGGTTCCCTCTTGAGCTTAGTGCTTATCCAGAAAACACCAAAGACCAAACGGTTAGATTGTAGTAGGAGTAAGAAATACATGACAGATATACGGTGTGCTTACTGTGGGCTTACTGCTAGGAGGGCTGTTGATTTCAAGGAGAACAGGATGAGATAGGCTTCATGGGCAGCGTAGGGGCAAAGGAGACCATCTCAGCGCCTGAGGTCATAGCCAGAAGTTCCTGAGTGTAACAGTTCATTCCTTCAGGTATTAAAATTAATAGATGCTTTTTCTAGGCCACTGTGACTGGTTCCACTGTTAAGAACACAAACTCCAACTTCTTCATATCACAAAGCAGATGTTCATATGACTTTATAAAGCACTACTTGGAACAGGAGGTCTAATACGAAAGGTCCTAGTGAAACCAGTGAGAAGTGCAAGTTACTCAGAATTCATGGAAATGAGGCCACTTATTCATAAGTGTCTAAACAGAGAATTTAGAAGAGGATTTTTAAAGTACTTTGTGTTGACAATCTTGTTCTCCCACTATATCACAGTTGCTAAAGGCATTATAGGCTAAGGTTAAAACAAGAACAGAAAGCCTGTTTTCCCACCAGACTGTTTTTATATTTGCTCTCCACAAACAAGGGAACATTGATACCAAAAAGGAATCAATACCTTGAGATATTTGTACCATTTCTTTTTCCACAGCAGAAACTCTAGATGCTAGATAAGAGGTAATTGGTAGGAATGGAAGAGAAGCCCACAGATATTTATTAATTCAGTCTATCAGGCAATCTACAACTGCAGTGAAGTCAAATAGAAGAGTTGGCAATGACCACAGAATTACCGGTTGAGGCTCAAGCCAACTGAATTATTATCCATACATCCATGGCAGCCTTGTTACGGTGATGATGTCAAGTGGGAATTATCATTCAACAAAATGGTTTTCCTCTTTCTCTCTGCGGCGTGTTCCCGAGCAAAGGCATGCTCCTGTATCTGTCACCGGCTGCCGCTGCAACCGTAATTGCTGTGACCTTTAAACAAGCAACGTTACCTCAGAGGAATTCTGCCAGCACCCAAGTGACTGTGTCTGGTCGGGGACTGAAACATCTGTGCACAAGTAAAATACCCACCCACACACACACACAGAGGCACACACACATGTATATATAAAATCCATATGTTGATTGAAAGATTTAAGAGAGTCAAAATACAGCTCTGGGAAAATCTTGTTATGTTAAGGGGCCAAGTAATCAGCATGTATAAACTGGCATAATTTCACTTCATCAGTGGAGCTCTGCTGATTCGCATCAGCTGAGGAGCCTCATCTCATGCATGTGTTTTTTCTCCTTGTATGGGAGTTCAGTCAGTTCAGAATTTGAAGGTCCACCACGATCCTTAACAAAAACGTAGAAGTTTTGGGAAAGCAACATAATCCCTTCAATTTAGGAATTCAAGGCAAATTAGCGCACCCTGGGGATTTCTGAACTGGATCTGACTCATGAGGGAAAACTTTCCTAGGAGGTCAAGAAAGTTTAGGAAAGTTCAGAAAGCATTTCAGTTCAAGCCCTTGGAGTGACTTGCCAGCACCTCCTAGTCTCTACGAGGAGGTGACAGAGCTTTACTAGCTCAGCTCTGAGTTTTGGAACTGCAAGTTTGATGCTGATGGGAAGTTTAGGTGGATTTGTACTGGTACGTGCAGTTCCTAAGTAAACTCTGTAATTTTGTGATTTCATAAAGTCTTTTCATAGCTAGAAAACACTTCCACTTCATAATACATTTCTAGATGAGATAATAATGGCTTTCAGACTATTTTCTATGTGAAGATCAAGTTGTGGAGATGGCAGGTTAATAAACACTTCTCCACGCAAAGGTAACACTGTCAGAAGAATAATTAAGCCATGGAGGAAGTTGCAGGGAAGGGCTCTGCACTCACCATTAGCAGCCATGGTCAAAAGTGACACAACATCTCAACAGAAGGGAAACAAACTCAAATCGGTTTCGATATTGGATGAGGCAGGCGTGTCGCTCTATAACTCATCACTCGCTCAACTCTCCTCTCCTCCTCCTTTTTCCAGCAAGATTCCAGAGGTGACTCGGGCACTTTGGGCCATCGCTGCGTCCCGGTGCTGCCTCTCGACACCTGTTGTCCCCGAGGGTGGCATTTTGCAAGGAGGGACACTTTGGGCGCAAGGAGGGAATCGCAGCAGCTGCCCGGAGCGCCGCAGCTCCGCACCAGGGCGCCCGGCCCTGCCGTGGCCTGGGGCACCCGTTCTCGCTCTGCCTTAGGGAGAGGACGGAGCGAACGCCAAGCCTTCCCACTGCCTTGCGCACGAGGAAGGACAGGTTCTTAAAGGAAAGACTTTAAGCCACAGTACTTAAAAATAGGCACTTGACTCTCCGTGCTGGCATCCAAACAAAAGCAGCCTGACTTTTAGAGGTGCGAAGCATTTGCACTTCCCAGCACTGTGTACACGAGCTGTTTTAAAGATCTCCAAAGACAGAGATTTTCTTCCCTGCCAGCAGCATTTCTCTCTCCTTCAATTTTATAGGCCATGCATTTTGACATTACATCAAATTAACACTAAAAACACACCTACTAGTTTGGCTAGAGATGTTAAGAGCCCACTCTTTCCAAGATCCAAGGCAGGAGGCCTCTTCTGTGTCACACGGGGGCTCCCAGGGAGCTTCAGCCACGTGCATATGGAGAGTTCATCGGACACAGAGGCTCTCCGGAGCGGTGGCGTTTCCCCGAATCGTGAACTCGGACAGACACTGGGAAACATGCAATGGCAGAACAGCTTGTGTCATACACAGCTTAGCAGGGGCACCAGCTTCTCTACATGAGACCCCCCAGCAGATAAATAATAACTGAAAATAACATTGGTTCAGTGAGAAACATTTCCCCCAGCTCCTTTGCCTGCATTAGCCACAGCCCGAAACGCGAAAGCAAAAGGAGAGCACACTGCTCTGAACTTATCTGAGCCTTTGTATCTCTTCCATTAGGTAATTTTCAAGTAATGTTGATTTAGCAGTTTCAATTTCTTTCGGAGGAAGCTAAACAATGTTAGATGTTAAAGTCTTCCTTTCAGGTTTGCTTTACAATTCACTGTTGCTCTTTCTACTCTTAAGCCTGTCTCCAATATATAACCAGTTATATACTTCTTATTAAAAATGTACAATGTTTCAGAAAATTGAAATAGTTTTCAAAATTGTCCCCTACTGGTAATTCTGCATTTGATTGTCAAAAATGTTAATCTTTTCTCAGGCCTGAAATTATGAGCCTGCTTTATTGGTCAAAGGCCATAATAATTTGAGCTCTTATTTTATAAACTCATTTCTGCCGAGTGATATCCTGATAGGAGCAAGAATAATAAATCACAAACATGTCCCCCAAGATTGCATTGTAAATGTCAAACTAGACAGGAAATTGTAATTAAAGAAAGGAAATTGCTACAAAGAAGCACTTGATTTTAAAATGAGCTAAGCACAGAATTTTCTAAGCATTTAATTATAGACCAATTTCAACTGACTGCTTTGCTTTTGCAGTCATATTTCTTATTATAACTCTTCTACATAATAACCAAATCTCCCTGCTTATGCTGGTCAGGAGTATTACTACATAACACTGCATAAGCACTGGGATTACTAACTTTACAGGAACTGTTACCATGTTCCAGCATGATGGACAGCAATTTATCCAAATTTCAAATCACTGTCAATCTGACAGCGGATGCTTTTTGTACCACCAACTGCACCTCCCAGCACCTCACTTCTAAGCAAGCAGCAGGACCAGTTCTGAAACACCAGGACTGACAAATGCTTAGATAAAGGAAGAATTTGGTCAGGAATAGATGCTCTGACATCACAAAAATTCCCTGTTACCCATGAAGATGGCCAAGTTGCCAGTAAACTACAGAGCGCCTTTCAGCACCCTAAAAACAGTGCTATCTGCTTCCTCTGCAGTGCAAAGTGAGAAAGAAAGGCTTTAGGGAGGAAAACAGTATGTTCTGATAACACTGGGCTAGCAAAGCACTTAAATGTGGGGGCTGTCTATGTTGAGTTATTCAGAGTAGCCTTCTGCAGCCTAAAATCTGCTACTAACCCTTTATCTTTACTGATCTGGTTAAAAGGTCTTAAGAATCCCCCTTCCCATGCCCTGACATGAGGCTCAGACACATTCTGAAGTTAGTCACTGACCAAGAATGATCACCCAGGCATCTCCTTCTACCTCTTAAGAACATCACAAGGGTGTTAGAGGTAGAACTGAACTGCAGAGGTCTCCTTTTATCCTTTAGCATAGCCTAAAAAATTACTGGAAGTAAAATATACTATAATAAATATATACTAGCACAGTACATCTTTCTTGATTTGAGAAGACAGATATGCAGAAAAACTTTTCCACAAGATTGAAGCCAGAGAGAATCATGTTGCAGTGAATCCTCATTAGGACCTAGCAACATTCACTGAATACTTGACACTGCGTATTTCCAGCTAGTAAGGAATAAATCAAGATGCAGATATGATCATTTGCACCCCTAAGCTGACTGCAGTGCAAATAATATGCTGCTGCAGGCACTGGATGGGGATGCATAAAGCCTAGTCAACTGGAGGATGCCATTAGAGTGCATGAAAATAGTTTTACAATAGAAATAGCATGTTCTTCAATGTGCAGATATGTAATTACAGTGTAATGTAATGTAGTTACTATTCAGCACAGCTTCCAGAGGCCCCTAAGGAGAATGGGGTTACATTTTTAAGTGTAGGATACAAGGGAATGCTGTCTAATACGCATGTCTGATAAAATACTCGCCCTGTAATCCCTCCTAGTTCACCTGGAGATTTCACCAGCAGCCAGAGCACAGGTGGAGTGACTGGAAACAGAGAAACTGGGGGGAAAGAAATGAAGTAGTTTCATAGGAGGGAGGTGCAAAGAAATGGGGCCAGGCAAACTGATGTCTCTTGGCAAGAGAACACACAGAGAACTTGGTGTGATAAAAGCAGATGTTTAGAGGTCGCTTCTGTACAGTTTAAGCTGTTAAGTTCAAACTAAATAAAGAAGCTCTGGGTCAAGTGCTGAGCATCACCTTTGAGACATGAAGAGGCCAGAGACAGAGCATGTGTGAAGAGGCAGGCGGTTAAAAGAACAGGAAAATAGTAAGAGGAACTGAGAAATGAAGAGTAAGTCATCTGTGGGCATCGCACATGGACAAGGATGCAGAGGGAAAAGAGCTTACCAGGAAGCAGAGTCCTTGGTGAAAAGATTCCACAGAGTAGTAAAAATCCAGCTATGTAACAGAAACAAAACAAGGCAAATGCACTTTAGGGGCAATGTCAGGGAGCTGTGTTACCTGGTAAGGTTGGTAGTGAAATTTGTTATGGCGCCAGCCAGCAGGACACATGATGGAATCTGTCAGGAATGACAGATTTTTGCCTGAACTAAAACATTTTTTTGTTGAAGGAGATACCCTGGTCATTTGCTGGTTCTGGAATTTGGCATAACCTAACGATCAACAGCAATCAATACAGATGACATAAAACTTTCTTTTTGGGTCACGGTGAATAACTACGTATCTGGTTTGATGAAACACGATGTGAGGTACCAGTGACTGCAGAAGAGCTGAGGACGGGGAGGGCTGAGGTGACACTGTGACTGAATGAACAGCTCAGAAAATCATCACGTCTAACACACACGCCCTTAGCAACACACCTGGAGAATTTTCCAGCTTTACACAAAACATTCCTCATTATTTCCTATTTCTATTTCTCTTCATGGTTATGGCTTTGCCACAGGAGTGGCTTTACTGAAACTCAAATCCTCTCAAGTTAGTCTCACGCCTACAAAAGAATAGCATTTTTTGCAAAATCACAAACTAAGCTTCTCAAAATGACTAACCAGCTGGTAGCACATTTTATTCCCAGCAGAGAAGGGCTGCCCTGGCCGAACCATCGCCTGGGTCCAGCAGAACGTGGCCGGGCGAGGGGCCAGGCAGCATCGGCACCGGGAGCACGAGGGCTTGGCGAGCGCTGGCTCACTGCCCCAGGGCAGGCTCATCCCAGCTGAGCCCCGCACTGCGACCATGTCACCTAAGACCTGGCATCCCTGCCCTCCAACAGAAGCCGGGAAAAAGGTCCTGCAGGACCCGTTCCTCCTGCGCTCTGTCACAAAATAAGTTTTCTAGCTCTATTGAACAGTTTCCATGTAACCTGGACAGGGTATTTCATGACTCGTTTGCCTCAGCTTCTCCTTCATAAAAAGGAAGATAGAAATACTTCTCATACATTTGGGCTCTTAGGTGCAAGCCACTGTCCTGAGCAAGGTTTTCCAGCAGCTATCTTAGTGGGAGATACGTTTCGGGGGGGTTGTTGTTCCCTTTTAAAATAAACCTGAAACTTGGGTACTGATATGCTATTCACATTTGTCACAGTATTCATTAAGTCGTTAGAAATAGCGTGGGACATCACTACTGACAAAATATGCAACCAACCTTCATAACAATGTGCATCACAAGGGGGACATACTTCAAACACTGCTTCTGAGGACCTTTGAGAGGAATTCAATTTCTGTTGCCCCAATGCAGCTCTCAAACTGTCCCAGCTGTAAGCATACTGGAATATGCTGGGATCATCACACAAACATATATTTATATTTCAGCTTAACGAAATGGCTTTGCGACACAAGCAGACTTAGGTGCTTGCTGTCATCTGCATGTGCGCACAGGGGAAAAATCCCACCTGAGCTGGCTGGTACCTCTCACACAGCCCGGGGAGCCACTAGCAGCAGCAGATTGCTGGGAATGTGCAGAAACCAGTCAGAGACACAGTAACATACAAAATGTATATGTGTCCACATACACACACACAGTGAGAGCATTTAAAAAACAATCCAACAGTAAAGCTTCTCCCACTGTAAGGGAAAGGGAATTCTTTTGCTTACTGACATCAATGACTCCATGAATCCTGACCCCTATCATTGCAGCAGATCAAAGGCCACAGCTTTAATTCCTTAAGAAGTCCCAAATCAGAACAAAAAGTTGGGTTTTTGTGAAGCGAACAGAAAGATCTGACTGACTGTATCAAAGTAACTTTTTAGGATATAGTCCCAATGCTTCCTTTCAACTGCAGCCTTTATATCCCATGAAAGCACTTCAACCTTATCAAAATGAAACATGATGATGATTTTTCAAACATCTTGATCACAATCAGCTTGTTCCCACATTTTTTTTCCAAGACTGACGAATCTCTTTTCCAACACGAAAGCTGCAGTGCTCTGTCAGTTGTCAAATGTTGTGTCACCCAAGTATACTAAAATAAAAAGCAAGTTCTCTTTCCTGCACTATTTCCCTTCCCTAATCAGCAACAGAAATAATCAAATTAGTGAACAAGGTCTGGCCTTGTTTAATAGCTCCATTATGTCCTTACCAGGGATAAAAAGAATTGGGGCAAAGTTTATACTAAAGGATTTGCAGAGAGACAAGACTCTTGGGATAGGAGAGATCCACAGATTTTGTCTGGGCGAGTGCTGGAGTTTGTGCTCTAGGAAATGCTGTCCTACCAGCCACTTACGGGGTTCACCTGGAATTCCCTGTGAGGCTGGTGGAGAAACCAACAGATTTATTAAGGACAACCTGTGTTAATCATCAGACCTTCCTGGGACACTGTTTTGCTACTCTTTGTTCCAGGACATGGCTTCATCCTGTGTCTGAGAGCCACCAGATGCGCAGGCTAGAGAGCCACTGGCTTTGCCCAGAGAGGTGTGGGATGAAGGGCACCACTCTCTTCTGGCCAGGCACCCACGGGAGGGCTCCTTCATGGGCCTGCTGCTTAACAGAGGGTCATTTTAGTTTCGTTGACATCCTATTAGACCCTGAAATGATTGTGGTCAACTCCCAGGCTTTATGTGCAACGGAATACTGCACATTCCAATTCAAGGTGCAGGGAAGCAACCTTGGCTCTTGCAAGTTGCTTCTCATAAAGCTTCTGAGCTCAACTAGATACCAAAAAAAAAAGAAAAAGAAAAATCTTGGAGATGGTGCCGCCTACATATGTCATAAACAGATGTAGAGTTGGATTTTGTCCATCTAGCATGAACATTTAGAACTCAGTAGAGGCAGGATATGCAAACAAAGAGGGAAACTTTTGTGTATTCCCTCATATATTGACTTATAAAACTGAATCTGATGGGTCATAAAAATATTTAAAGACGTTTACATGAAAATTTCCCACCGCTTGCAGCAGTAGCTGCAGCAGCAGCAGCACGTTCCCGCAGTAGCCTGCGTAGGTGAGAGCCGCCCGTCTCCATGACCAGCGCGGAGCTGCCCCGTGCCAGAGGAGCTCGGCAGCTAGAGCACGTGGCGAGGGGAGGCACCACGATCACCCCTCACCGCCGCTCCCGCGCGGAGCAAACACCCCGGGCCACTGCGCAGCAGGACGGGAGAGGGGGCCCTGCCAGGCCCCACGGCACGCGCAGGGGAGCCCCCCCGCTGGGGCCGCCCCAGGGCCACGGACCCGCGGCTCCCCCATCCGCGCCCTCGGGGCACCTCCCAATCCCCTGCGCACCGGCCGAGGTCCAGAAACCAGAACTTCCTCTTGGGCTGGAAAACGCCGGGAAACAGAAAACCATCCCTAAAGGCACCTCCCCATGCACATACACAACCCCCAAATATACCCTCTGCCACGCAGGTGCCAGCAACATCTCTACCGCTAGATATCATCCAGACAATTCCTACAATTAATGAACTGGGAAAATTATGGGTGAAAGAAAAGCGACTGCGTGAAAAAGACCTTGAAAGGCACCAAAGAGACAATGCGGCTTTTCTACTTTTTATTTCTCTTTTCCTCCCTTCCGTCACTACAATTTTATGCATAATTGTTTGGTCAGTTTGTTCTTCCCTGAAACTTTTACTGAAATGGATTAGGTAAACCATACTCTGAAACAGATTGAAAATGGAAAATATGTAAATATATAGCACATAACTTATAAAATTGTATATATATGTGTGTGGGTGGGTGCTGGAATAAAAAAGCTACTGTTACTTGCTGGTAGAACAACATATCAACAACTGTTAGAGCTGACTTGAAGGTTAAATATTAGGAAGGAATCCAATTTCTCTTGTCTATTCAGCTCAGCGGTGTGTTAGATTGCGGCTGGAGTGTGCTTATGGAGTGTGGGATATGAAGTAGGCTAATCAATCCCTGCTGCTTCATTCTCAGGTTCTTCTTATATCAGGTCCCTGCCCTCAGGCAGCCTTCAGCTTTCCAAAAGCCAATTCCATACAAATAAAAATTGCGACCTGCAGCTAGAGGGTGAAGCTGAGTTTCCCCCTTGTGATTAATCTCTTCTTGGGTGGCTTTCAGGAAAAAAAAATAAAAAAAGAGAGAGTGAAAAGAAAAAAAAATAAAAGAAAAAGAAAAACCATGTGTGCTGCAGCCCTGTGAAAGGCTTTTCCTATTGAATGAGCCCAGTGCTCGGGAGCCAGCTTATCAAATGAAAGAATTCATTTTTTTTAACAGTGCCTCGTGTTGACATTGAGAAAATGAGCTATCAAACACTATGATTAAACTTCAGCTGCCATAATTGTCGTCCGAACAACTGCATGGTGGAACTGAAAAGCATTTTTTTAACCAGCTCTATATGGTTCACCAGTAATACTCAGTTTAAAAGGTTGTTGCTGCTAGCAAGAGAAACAAGGCTTGAAATTAACTTTTTCCAATCCATAGACAATATTAAACATACGTATTTGAGTCACACAAACAACAGGTAAATCAGATGTGCTTTAAATTTCATTTTAGTCATTTCAGCTACCAAGGAGTAGCTCTAGGGTATTAAAATATCAGAGTACTTCTTTTATTTCCTGCATTTGACTAGATGGATCCTGCCTATTATTTTTAGGGTGAGAGACAGACAGACAGACACAGAGGCAGAGGGCGACGTGGAAGGAAGGGCGACACGAATACTGCGTTTGGTGCAAACAGGCTGGAGGAAGGGAAATCTACAGATTTGTGGAGTATTTTCACTGCAGCTGAAATTAGATATTTGATATGAGCAGAGGACGATCTAAAAGGCAATTGCCATATTGCATGCAATTATTGCTCAGGCTCCTTTATGGCCTAGACGAGCGCAGTCATTCAGATGACGCTTACAGAGATACTAAGTATTTTATATTAATTCTCAGCAACCATTTTACTGATTTTCTCAAGAGACTGCAGCTCAGCAGAGAGGCTGGAGGAGTCCTTCAGGAAAGGTGGTTGGAGGCACACAGTCTCGGCAGCCCATACCCCAGTGACAGCAGCCCTCTGGCCAAATGTAACGCTTGGGGAAACGAGCTGCTGCACAATTAAATCTGCTCAAAGATTATTTAAGGAATTCAAATGCTGCAGGACAGATGACAGCACACTGAACATGAAAAAAATAATAATGCAGAGGAATAAGGGAGGGCCAAGGTTGGAGGATACAAACAACTTTGGCTGGGCTGTTTCCTTGCCCCCTTCCCAGGCTCCGTCCCGAGCCCCGCGCAAGCGCCAGGCAGGCCAGGCCGGGCTGCAGAGCGGGAGGCTCACGAAGCTGGTGCCCGGCCCTGGCGCCGGGCAAAGGGCGTCCCGGGCACTCGTGCCCTGCCCGCGGCCGCCGCTAGGTGTCTGTGCACAGACCCCGTGCGCCCGGCGTCCGAGCGCCAGCCCTGCCCGACTGCCCTTCTGGAGCAGCAGCGCAGCTCCGGGAGAGTCCTGAATCCAAATGCTTTTCTTTTCCCTTTGCCTCCACCTTGCTCTACCTACTCACGCAGGTGTTTTTGCAAAGTCAATTGCCTAATCTGATCATCTTTGTTTCCTGAACATATGGAGATAACATTTTGAAATAACAATAACATTTTCATCATTTTTAGAGTCTCTCACAGTCAGAGCTTCACTTTATCACCTTCCAGGAGTAAAGCTCTTAATGTCTAGTGATCACACTCAGCGGTAGAGGCTATTCCTTAGGAACAGATTCCACAATTTCTGAACTAAGAGACCCTATGTGAGAGCTTCATAGCTCAGTGCATTTTCTAGGTGTCCTGAGCCAAGGCCTGACCAGGATTAGGCCACGGAACCAGGACCAAAGGAGCCCGGGGGCTGCCGAGGCCTCCGTGGAGCGGCGCAGTCAGGCAGGGAGAGCTGCAGGGGCACCCGGCCCAGCCACGAGCGCGGCACAGGGCTGCAGGGAGGGACAGAATCCAGGAAGCAAGCTCGGCAACAGACACTGGATGCTCCTGATGGAAAATAGCACCACTCTGCAAGTCTAGGGAAGGGTATCCGCTCCATGAAAAGCGCACAGCGCTTGCACATGTCCAGCTACGAGCACTCTGAAGTTACTTAATGCTGTTACTTCCATCACTGCCAATGACTTATTTAATAATTTAATTATAGGACTGATCCCACCTGCTGGACTGCACACACTAGCTTATTCTTGCGGGGTTGCTTATGCATGCTGGGCTCAATTCACAGGTCTGCTATTTGTAGGGTCACTCAGACATGCTGGCTGCTTCAGGATTTTTTCCAAGCGTCCTGAGCTGCTGGAAATTATTCATTTATCAGAAGCAACAGCAAAAGTATTTGTGTGCGAAGCAGAGATATGAAAAAGGTACTCTAAGTCAAATTTTGGGCCAAGCTTCAAAGGCGCTGGGCAACATATTATACATTTATCATGAGCTTTGCAATATGAGGATGGCAAAGTTATAATCAATTAAGAAAACAGAGTCTGACATTGCAATACTCTTAGCTTAAGGAAACCAAATAAAATATCACAGCTTGTTCAAAAAGCCTATTGTGAAATCTCAGTATAAATACGAAGGCATAAACACACATTCAGCTGGCTTTTGGGTGAAGTATATGACATGTTTGCTGCTGTGCAGAAGGCTAAATCAGCTTTTGAGATGAGTCTTTCATAAAAGACCTTGGGATTCTCCCTGTTCTTTGTCTCTTACATTCGAGATGTTTTGATTTAAAGAATCCAGCCTTACTCTTCCTGTCATAAACCCAACATTTTTGTGAAGGGATGAGCCTAATATAGTCACCTTTAGGGAAGGACACGATTTGGATCTCATGTACAGGAAGCTTTACTGAGCACCACTGCAAATGGACCCTAGACTTTATCAGAGCCATAGGGAGGTACCAAGGGGATACCCCTGCATCCGGGCGCCTGAGCAACTCCGCATGCGCCGCTGCTGCTTCCCTCCTCCTTTCGCACAACGCCCGAGGAAGGAACTGCCCATTTCTGCTCTCCTCACATCGCATCTCCCCAACACCAACAGCTTGTGAGAAGAAAGAGCATTAGCACAGGAGCCTGTAGGCCAGGCGCGAGCCACCAGGTCCTCTGCAACACAGCGACTGCTTCATGGCTTCTGGCTTCCTCCTTTTCCTTTGTGACTTAGCCAGCTCCAGACAGCACCTCAAGGTTACACTGCGGAATCTCTGCTTTTAAACGGGCCTGTTCATCCACTCGTGATTCTTTTTCCACTGTGTCCAAGCTTTGGTTAAATTCATATTTTACAATAAACTCCATAGCTCATCACGCGATGGTTGCATGAGGATACTTGTGATCTACAGCACAGCCCCCGAGCCTGCCCACATAACACTGTGTGAGAAAGGCAAATGGGAACTGCGTGGCAGGTAACTTCACAACAGGAAAGGAAAAACAATTTGCTGAATAAAAATATAACAGACAAGACAAAAACTTGCTAACCTCAAAATATTACCTACTTCTCTGGAATGGGTCGTTCAGGGCAGAGGATGCCTCCACATGCTCATACTGAGGTGTGACCATCTTCCTAGCTGCATCTTCCCTCTCCCCTGCAAATGCGTTTGCCCCCTTGCCTACAGACAAGTCCCTGTGTTCATTAAGTGCTGCGTTTCCTTCGCTGTGCTGCTCCGCTCCCGTTCCCTGCCTGCCAGGCACGGCGAGCTCCTCTGTCCAGCCTTGGACCTCCCGCCCTGGTATCAGAGGCTTCACACCACACATTGCACAATCCCTTTCACAAATTTACCTCCCTCTCACTGGGAAACGTGTCACACGCTATGGCTGCTACTACCAAATAATAACGAGCAAATCCAGGGAGTATTTTGCCTTCCTAAGGGAGGAACACCACAAAAGTTAAACTCCTCTCAGTTAAACGGTGATTAAAACACAGAGCAGCTTCCGTCAGTTTCTTCCCCCAAGGGACTCACGCCATCAATTCACTTTTAAACCCTCTGCCTTTCACTATTTCACTTTCATATTGCTTAGTCCCACTTCCACAGAAGAGCTCTTCGCTCAGAACAATGATGCCACGAGAAGGGACTACGCTCATTTCCCACCAAGCTCTGACCGGTGCTTATGGTGATGTTTCTACCATAATACCGGGTAAAACCCACCTCAGGATTACCAAGAAAAGGGAGAACCAGCACTTACCTTGTCTTCTATCAGTTTCAGGAAAGCTGAAGTAGGTTAAGTTGCTGTTCCAGCAAGAAAGTCCAAAGGCATCTGTGAAGTATCTGAAATAAAATGGACGGAAATTGCTCAGAAAGTAGGTTCCCATTGCTTGTTATCACCAAGAACTGCTTGAGCTCCAGAGGCTGGGCACAGAGTGAGTAACCAAGGGCTACGTCCTCCTAGAGAAGACACAGTGATGGAGACACTCAGAGCTGAACGTACAACTGATTCAGGGACATTTTGCTCCCAGAGTTTGGGACACAGATTGTCATCACAAACCATCCTTCCCACCTTACTCAACAGTCACTAACGCAAGGGGAGTTACGGCGAGTTGTCCTTTCTCTCTTCACTGGCCAAATAACTGAAATGGACAGAGCAGAGTCCTAAAGACCCAAGTCTAAGCCCTCTGCTAGTGCCTGCAATTGCAGCTACACTGGTTTTCACAGAATATCCCCAATTTACATGAGCTGTTGGCCCCACGAGCAACAAAAGCAACTCAACCACCTTTTTATTTTGCACTAGACTATCAACACTGTAAATGAACATAGCTCCACTGCTACAAAGTTTCAGGCAGATTTCGAGACAAAGAGGCAGGTCCTGTCACTTCTTCTCCAGTGAGGTGTGTTTATATCCACTGGAGATGCGCTGATTTGTTTTAAACATGTGTGAAGCTTTCCTGGAAATAATTCTCTTTGACTTTGGGCCTCTCAAGAAAAAAAAGTATAAGAACCTCAAAAGATAAAAGAAAACAGAAGAGTTGAAGGAAAAGTGATTTAATTTAATGATAGTATAGATAGACATAATGATAAAAGAAAACTTCAAAAAGGCTTGAGTGGAATTTAAGATAAATACATTAATTAAGATATAGTTAACACAGTAATCTAAAATTTCCTGAAGACTTAATGAGTTTGGAGCCACTAAAGCTGCACTAAGCACAGGAGACATAATCAGCATCAGAACTGACACACCGCTCAAAATCATTTCAATTATCCCTCGCACTCTCTGTGCCCAGAAAGCCAGTAAACAAGCCAAGGGGCTACAGGAAGCACGGGCAGGCAAGGGCAGACGATGAAGGCTGGGCCATACAGTACCCTGCAACAACAGCCTGACCTCTGCAATCAAAATACAGGCCTTGTAAGGTCCAGTGGAATGGACCAGAATGGCCTTTTCGACTTCAACACATAAAAGGTCAAGGGGAGCTCACATTTGGCTGTGGGTTCATCAGCACAGAGCACATCCCAACCCTTTCTGTATTCATTCGCATTTTAAAAAAGCCTCTCAAATCTCTCTGGCACAGCATAAATATACAGTCCCCGCAGCTGGATTTTCAGCTGCTGGAAGAGTGGGGGGACGGCGCTGATAGCGGGGGCCTCAGCCAATTTAAACCACGTCAGAAGGCGGCCATCCTGGTGACCTTCTCCCACGGCACAGAGACGACAGGTTAGAAGCTTTTCCTGGAGCTCGCTGCTTCCAACGGCCAAGACACCTGTCCGACTCGGCCCTGGAAGTGCCCTGGACCTCCTGCGAGAGGCAGGGCAGCGGCGGCACCGCGGGGCGAGCGCCCGCAGCAGCGCCCGCCTTCCCTGCCTCTCCACGCTCACCTCTCAGGAGCGCACACTTACAGGTGCCTCAGGACTCCAGCAGCTGTTTTCAGATGGGAAAGAGCGTTCCTGCTTCCTTATAAATTGCTTTGAAAGGGGAGGAAGATTAAGAAAATGAAAGGGGCACTAACAGAATGATGTTGCCCATTGGCATCACCAGGCTGGAGCCAGTGGCCTAGAAGAGGACTAGGCATCCAGAGCGTGGCACTGGTTTGCCCCGGCGGTCCCAAGCTGGAAACGTGGCTACCTTAACGAAACACCTATCCCCAGCTACTGAACTCAGCTATCGGTTATTCTCCTTTCTCAGGGCAAGCACGAATCAAAACTGACCCTATTCAATGACTACGACAAATCACAAATTGTCTGTCCTACTGCCTAGCCCAAATCCTGGTATTTTACATCCTAGGTTCTCAGTCCTCTAACATCTTTTCCAGTATTCTAGATTTTTTTTTAAAGGATAGAGAAACCATCTGAAGAAATAAAATACCACTGAATTTCTGGTGTCCTGGATAACTGTTATTTCCTAAAGTATATGGTATATAGGAGTTTTTCTTCTTTTTCCATAGGGATCCCTACTACAGTATTCAACAATTTTCAGGGACTCCTGGGGGGGGGAAAAAAAAAAAAAAAAAAAAAAAAAGACACAGGCCACCCCTGGCAGCACTGTTTTTCATAGAGCATTTCCTAGTCCTTGTCTACTTTCACTTTTGTCCCTCAGCATGTCAGACAATCGACACAAAATAGTCACTATTTCTCCATATTGACAGTGAATCCCAAGGAACAGAATTTCATTTTTTTTTATTTGTTTGTAATATGCTTATCCTTAAATGAACATTTTAGACACAGATTCCAAATTATGCATTCATTGGAAAGATTAACTCTGATTAACAAATTCATGCTAAACAACTGCGTTTAATTGGATTTCTGTAAGTAGCTAAATGGGAATGCTTCACTCGGTTCTTATACGTGCAAGACAAAAAAATGTAATTTTAAAATATTTAATGGGGAGCAAACTCTGTGCTGCTGACCTATCTTCCCTGGCGATGTGGTCTTCTTCCCTGCATTCCAAGTTCCCATAATCTAGTCCTAATAATGGTTAAAGTTATCTGTCTAATCAAACTAATTAGCACTGGTGAACGGAGACATAATCATAATAGAAAGCAAATGCCAGTTTTACAAAATGAAAACGCCATATGTGCAGTAATTAGTGAACCACAGGCACTTTTTATAAATCATATTTATTAGTTCGTAAACAAATCAAATCCTAAATGAAATGAAAGTTACCATTAGCAAACACCAATGAATAAACAGCCCCACTGACTAGCCCTGCTGGGCACATTGTGCAGGATGCTGTGGGTAATGTCAGCCCCCCCCAGCCCCTTTTCTGAAAGGTCCCTTCGAGGTGTTCAGGGTTTTTAGCTGAGCACTCCTCTGTCATCTCCAAGTCACAGCATGGATGTATTTGCTGATCTAGGGAAGCTGCAGTTTGCTCATATGGGCTGAGCTTGTCTGGCGACCAGATGGTCATAAATTAGGATATTCAGGTTACATCCACGATGAAAAATGCAGTACCAATAAGTACTCAAATAGTGTCCTACAGCAGGCCGGGTTTCACCTGAAACTTAGCATGGATTTTGTCACCTCACATAAATGATGATATACTAGGAAATACATTTAATGGCAAAATCCCCCAGAAAATTGCTAAACTGCAGGAACTTCTGCTTGGCTTTAAAACCCAAATCTTCTTCCTTTACTGATGGTGCTCAGGGCATTCCTTAAAGGCGATTATAAAAGAAGACAAAAAAAAAAAAAAAAAAAAAAAAAAAAAAAAAAAAAAAAAAAGGATTTGTAATGAGAATATTTCTGCAGGTTATAAATTCTCCTAAAAATTTAGCTTAAAGGAGTTTCAATTACACGTTGATTACTTCTCACTGAGCAGCTCAGCACCTCTTTGATAAACCTGGCCAGCAGAGGCACACTTCCAGCTGGCCTCACTCTGAATTTAAAAGGTGCTTTGCACCTCAGACACACAGCTAAATATGGGATATCAGGGGCTCAAGCTGAAGAATCTGCCTCAACATACACCAAGGAACTTAGCTAAAATTACAAAGGTGTGTAATAAATAGCACGCATCACTACATATTCGATCATGATTATCAATATGAAATACTGGCAGCAGAAAAAATGATGAACAGCAATATTTCTGGAGGTGCAGAACCTCAAGCTGTTAAAATATTAATGTAAAGAAGAGGTCTCAGCTTACATAAGTGCTCGTGGATTCAATATATTCGGGCTATTTCCAAGTTTCTGGGCAGAGACCAGGTTTCCATTCTACAGTTTGCCTGAAGCACTGCAGAAATTTGGCCCTTTGAACCCTATTGCTCTTGACAAAACAAAGCCTTCCACTTTTGCAGCTTCTGAAGACCGCACTGGAAATGAGCATTATGTTCTGGCTCGGTGAGTGGTACATTATGAAGCAGAGCTGCAGTGCCTTGCATCTCAAAGCCAGCACCTAAAACCAGATCTGCGGCTGACCACTGATGGGCTGCACGGGTCTGTACTAGGAGGCAATGGCTTGGCATGCACAGACCCCTACCTTTGAGAATGAGAATACTACAGGAGTCTGGGAAGTAGAAGCACAAACCAACTTTTCTGTAAGTAGTAAGTCATCCTATTCCCTTTGGGCTTCATTCTGGAAACATTAATTAGAGTGTGTATTTAATGCGACTCTCCTGTAGTAAGTACATGACTAGCTCAAACTAATCTCACCCCGCCCCAACAATTCCAATGTATGCTGCAACAATGTCTCAGACATTAACAGTGAATTAATTATAATTGTGCAGTGGCGCCTGGCCACTCTGCTTTCTGTCTAGTTTATCTTTATTTTAGACTAACGAAAACAACAATGAAAGAACAAACACGCTATTAAATCTGTGCAAGAGATAGAAAGCAGAGCGTCCCCACTCTGGTTCCTGGCTCGGCTGTGCCCCCCACGTGGGCAGGGAAAGGTTTTTTTGACATATAAAAGTGCAGCGCAGACAAAACAGACCCCAAGCTGCAAGCACACTGTGCATTTAAATCTGAGCTCATTCTTGTTTGTTTATTTTTCTGTACTTGGTGGGATTGGGCAGTAAGCTTAGGCATTGCAGTACAGAAACAAAGGGCTTGTTTCCTTGTATATTTGGCCTGGCCAAGACTGAGAGGTAACAGCAGTGTCATGAGAAAAGGCCTGCAAAACCCTCTTTAGGGTTTTGTACCCCAAATAGTTGAAATGAACCCACACAGCCATATAAATACCCATGGATTTTCCAAAATAGAGCATTACCAACCACAAATGACCCTACATAGCAAGTCAAATTTGACAAAAAGCATGAAAGGGGCTTTAAATTATTATATATACATCCGAAATGACAACAACCCAAGATTTATCTCCCTTTACTTTCTGATTTCTGAGCTCCTTGGCACTTTCATTTACACGTTCAACCAGAGACCCTCAGGAAATCTCACCTCCGAGCCCTGGAGCTGCATGACCTTCCCCGAGGAGCTGAACTCGGGAGCGGTTCAGAGCCGCAAGCTCCCGGCTCCGGGGCAGCTCCTGCAGCCCCAGGGACGCGGGGTGAGGCAGCTCAGAGGGCCTCACCGCTGTGAGCCCCGTCGAGGCGCCGTCCCTCACGCTCACTGCT
This sequence comes from Rhynchotus rufescens, assembly GCA_032273925.1. Lineage (NCBI taxonomy): Eukaryota > Metazoa > Chordata > Aves > Tinamiformes > Tinamidae > Rhynchotus > Rhynchotus rufescens. Next base: position 36,322 of record JAVCKT010030160.1, on the reverse strand, counting down.
CCGTCGGCCCAGCTGAGCTGGGAGGGCACGCTTTGGAAAGCCTTGTTCTCCATTTAACCCTACTAACCCAGTATTGACCCTACTAGTCATGGAGCAAAGCGGCAGCAGGAGGCAGAGGAGGCAACACACTCAAAACACCTGAGAAGCAGAGGTGGAGGGGCCCCTCAGTGGAGAAGGCCAGGAAGACACATCAGACCGTCACAAATACTCACAGCTTCTGTCCAGCCCAGCCCCTCCATGAGCACGGGCCCGTCCCTCAGTACCGTGACACTTCAGTGGGACCAGCACTCAGTCCTGCCAGGGACCACGGGGGAAGCTGTCACCAGGAACACTGTCAGCAGGACCAGGAGACAGAGCTACCTCGGCAAGAGCCCACTCAGCAACTGCAAGAGGCCACAGGAGGCCCCGTGCTGATTTAAACGGCCCCACCTGCCTAAGTGGCCAGCTGAAAGGCCTGTGGCCACGTGGGGCGAAGGCCTGTGGGCAGCAGAGCTCTGGGCCCAGCTCTGTAGCAGCGAGGCAGGACATGGACTCGTCCCCTTTTTCCACAGGGGCCATTTTGCGTTCTCAGTTGGCCAGATTTGAAGCTACCCAGGATAAATGACAGCATAGTTTAAATAATTATAGCCCATTGCTAAACATCATTACTGTAGGACACGGACAAAAAGATTAGTTCATACTAAACATTGCTCTAAAAAGGATATTGTTTTCCCCTCCTAGTTTGGGTTCCTTACAGCAAACTTTCCCTTCACAATTATTCCCTCGGTTGCTGTAAGAGTGCCAATATAATTTAGCATTTGGTGCTGGTAGGCAGAGGCTGGCAAAAACCTGACTTAAGCAACTTCTGCTGCAGACTGGAGATTCGGCTTACTGCACGGAAAGCAGTTTTCTGTGCAAAAACTATTAAAGTATATGAAGAGTAATTAAAAGCATCAATTAAGAATGTGAAATACAAATAATTTTATATTAGCCAGAAAACTTATTCTGACATCCTAAAATGGGCACTTAAAAGAAATGGAGATGTAGGCTGCCACTTACGCAGTGCTCTCTCAAATACTGCCAAGGGGTGTCTAAATGTACCATTTTATGTGGTATTTATATATAGGGAAATAATTTATTTTTACTATTTAAATTGCAGTCTAACACACTCTCTCTATGTTCAGCTGTATAATACAGCAGGCAATTCCACTGCTGTGCTCGCAGCTAAGCTTCATTCTGCAACCAAGCCTGGGCTGGCGTGTGCAGAGGACATAACCAGACCTACTCTGCTCTCCAGCTTTCCTGTGCCAGAAAAACGGACAGCGCTCTCCACCGCTCTCACACTTCACACTGTCCCATTTTGCTGAAAACATTCATTTTCACTATGAAAGAGGAACCATTTAAAGGATATTACATGTTAAAAAATGAGCATGAGAATTATGAACGTATTTTTCGGTTCCGTGCCAGGGATTTCCTGTTCTGAACCTGGTTGGGTAGCTTTGCTTTGGAGAGTGGTGCAGAAGGCTGGGCTCGCTGCTTCTGCTTCTGCCTGTCCCTGGCAGGATACAACAAAGCAGACAGGTAGACACACTCACTCGTTCAAAAGGTTTCGAATACCAGTTTTAATGGCAAATGACAGTCAGAATGGATGTCAGGCAAGCAAACCTTGCTGCTGCTGCTTGGGAGCTTGTTTCTGTTGGTGTCCAAGCCTGAAGCTGCTCATCCAGACTTCCCCGCTTATCACCAGGCTGCTAGCACTGATGCAGCCCTGGCAGAGGGATGCACACAAGAAACCTTTGGATCTCTCCATACCAAAATGAGGATAATCACGAGTCTCTGCTCACTTATATTTTTAAGCAAGATACAGTGGTGAATCTTGCACCTGGAAGAGTAATGTGTTAACCTACTGCGCCACCTAATCCCTAAGAGTCTCATTTTGATTGTACGAAAATAATTTAGGGCCCTAACAGTTTAAAACTGTCTTGTCTGGTGCCTAAGTGCTTCATTTTAATAGATATTAGCTGTTAAAGATACTCATTTTAACAATGACATTTACAGCTTTAACCAGTCTATCACAGAGCACAAATGCGTCACTTAGCAGGATAGCACTGTTTAAAAAATAATCTACCTGCTTTAATGCATATTGGAGTGTATTAGTTGATATTGAATTGGGTCATTTTAACCCTTTGACTTTTTTCAGAAGCATGACCACATTTCAGGTCCATTTAGTTCAGCATTGAACTCACTGTTACACAATAATAATATTCACATTTACTTCATTCCTTCTATTTAAATTGCTTTCAATTAATTAAGTCTCCGAACATGACCGCAAGGAATGTAAGGACCACCCCTGCACCGCCTGGGATGGCGGGCCTGCTCTATTCAAGATCCATGGAGTATCTCTGGTTGACTGAAGCATGCCGAAGAACTAGGCTTCTTTCTTTCAAGGAAACGACTCCCATCAAGGAGAAAGGAACTCAGTTGTGGCCCGGGTGACTTAGCCAAGGCCACCCACAATCACACATCTTCCAAGTGAGCCCGGACTTTCAGTTTCCTGGGTATCTATGAACATGACCCTACCCTTCTCTTGAAACAAAATCGTGAGACAGCATAAGACAGAGAAGACGACAATAGACTGTATAAATAAGCCCTGCAAATCTAAAAGACTGTTCTTACATTTTTTTTACTGAGGACATAAAAACTGCCCTGATAGATCATATCCAATTAACAAATCCCATTAACACAGTATCTCCTCTCTCGGTGGCCAGATCTTAGGAGAGCCTGCAAGAATTTTGGTCGGCATCTCAGGTGCTCAAATCCAACAACTTAAACACCTTCCTAAGCCAGATCTTGTGTCCAGACCAAGTACTTTCCCTGAAGCAACCATGATATTCAAATTCTGCTGCACTATTTAAGACTTGTGAGATAGATAACAGCCTACATGGGGGGATTCTCTGGAGATGTAAATATTGATAAAGGTATCTGATTCTTTTTTTTTTAGTTCTCAGACACCATGTCTGAACTACCCTATGAGGGATGCAGCAGAAACAGTGATTTAAATATAACTGTGTGAAAGCAGCTAGGTTTATATTTAAAATTGGTCTTCCGTTGGTCTGTCTAGCACATCCTAGTTCCTTCAGAGGTTATCATGCTCTTGCAGGAGAGCAACAGAAAGTAAGCAAGACCACAGAGCACATCAGATATAATATTGCTTAGTAACTAGAGGTTAATAAAGCCATTTTACAGATAGAGAATTAAAAAGAGATTAAAAAGTCATCTTCTTATCCTGAAAATGATGTAACACTGTGTGCAAAATTCAAGGTTTGACACAAGGGTACAACAACACATGAAAAGGTAATTTGTCAGTCCCAGTTCAGGAAAGAGCTTCTTGTTATAGGAGAATGTGTTTCATTTTATCACTTGCTGAAATGGCTCTGCTTTTCTGAATAGCAATGGATTTAAATATGTCTGATGTACTCTCCTGAATGAGAAGTCCTAACGCCAATTAAGTTCAATCCGCTGGGTCTAAGACTACTTACCTGAAAAAAGACACTGATACATTTGCATATAATAAAGGATACTTGGAACATCTGCAGAATAAAATGTTGGCCTTCTGATAGGATGCAATTAAGAGCAAAGAACACAAGGATATTTTTTCCTTCAATGGACCATGCAAAACTAAGCAGGATATGAGCTCAGATTTCTGCCAGAAGGCTAAGCACAGCCCAAGCCAATGCATCCATCAGTATCCCTAGGGTTCTGGTAAACTTTGAGGGCTCTGTAGGAGGTGCTGGGCAGCCACGGGTGGAACTCGACTGCACAGGTGGTTTTCTACTACAGGGCCCTGAAGATGCACTCATAGGAGCTGCCATCCCCTCTGTGAATGCAAAGAAATTGTTGAGATGGACATTTAGGTCAGCAGCAAAAAGAAAAACAGTAATTTTGAAAGCTAAAAAAATCTTTTTCTGATTTTTAAGAGGTAATTACTTGGCATTTCTTAGTGCCTGTGAACTAAAGCTCAAGGCCCTTACTTAGCTTCACTACAGAAAATTTAAAACAAAACAAAATCCTCAACACCTAGATACTAGGCAGGTTTTCTACCTCTGATCCTGAGTAGATTTCTGAATGCACAAGAGAAACTGCTTTTTCTAGTTTCTAAGAACTTTTCCCCCAAATCCTAGCACTGCATCATTCATTTAGGGAGAGATACATAACTTTGCAAATGATAAAGTACACTGACTACTCACCAAGACCTAATTTCATAGCTTTTTTTGTAGATATACTTTGAGAAAGTTTATGTAATTAACTATGAACTAAAGAAAATGCAAACATGGAAAAATAAAACACTATATTTATATGTTGCCATAGAGCTGTGTGTGCATGTACATTTCTAATATGTTGTGCATGAAGCTCTAAGTAATGGAGTATTTTTAGATAAGCGAGTATAGGCTTGTTAGCAGGAGTCGACAACTCAGCTCACAGGTATATATATATGTAGGTATATATACCTATATATACACACATATATGTATATATACACATATATACGTATATATACATGTACATATATACACATATATATACATAAACCAAAGGCAGCAGCATGGTTTCAGGGACAGGGCATTGGCCAATCTAGGTAGTTCTCAACCCTGCTAGTAAAAGAGTTGGTGAGAATCATTGCAATATATTTCTTTTCCTCACTTGCCTACTTAAGTAATGAGATCTGGTGGATTGGGGCTTTCATGCATTATGTGTTTGAATTATTCTTAGTACAATGAAACCTCAGAAATGATGTTTTCTTATCCAACGACACAAACAAAACAAAACTATGCGACTCACTCCTAAAATATGACTTGTTTAGTGCCATGACCTCCTCTCAGGGAGCTCTTGCACGGGAAGCAACACCACCAGATACAGTTAGCAATATTAATGCATCTCAGTGTCGTGTGGGCCAGTTTCCAGCAAAACACTCCAAGCTTTCCAAGCTCCCTGGAAGTGAGGCTGCAACTGCCTGCCCCAGCCCTTCCGCTGGTGAATCTCCTCATCCTCTATCTGACCTCTATTCAGGTGGCAGAATCTGGCATGTGTGAACCTGGCCCTCAGAATTCAAATTACACTGGCATCCACAGTGCTGTCGATTTGCGTCCCTCTAGTTACGACTCTGAGGTTGCTAATGTGGTTGCTGCTGTAGAGCTCATATCCGATTAGCTCAAAGAACAGATGTGCTGCTCCTAAAATTTGCATTACCCATTTCCACCTGTGAGAATAATACCATCAACTCTCCAGCTATTCATGGAGACGTGGGTTTGAACTCCAGACCCAAACCTTTTTTTACAAGCAGCAAGTTTAACAAATCAGTAGTGCACTTTGCAAAACTGCAACCAAACTGGAGCTAGAGGAAAACGTCTCTGATGTGTGCCACTGATGCTTGATGTCAGTTGGCATCAGTCAAGCTTGTAGTTTAACTCTGTTTCAGGGTGATTTTTACATACATCCAAAGGTTTGTCATTTCTCTGTGATTTAGGTAAAGGTAGGCAGGGTAATATAATTCTGGGGGCTGGCAAGCAGTGAGGCAAACCTCAGCTTTTAGCTTTATGCTCCCAGGTGTCTGAATTTCCAGTGGGTAGTGTGTCATGTCTGAAGAAAACGAATGCTAATGAAGTAGTGAGAACTTGCTATAATCTCAGAAAGATGCTCAGCTAACAGAACAGGTTCTGATGGAGGAAACTGATAGAGCTTTCCAGTATCTCTAAAAATAATTATTTAAATATTTGTGTGATCAGACAGTGAAGTACTAGGTGTGGGGAGTGAAGTTCCAGCTGCAAGTCAGCTGTGTAAGTTGTCTCCCCAAGCCTACCTAAAGCAGCTCTTACTGCCTCGGGGATTCCTGGGAATAACTGCTGGCCTGTTCCCCAGGGCAGGAGCCAGACTGCTGCTGAGGCACTGCTCTATCTGCTTTGTAGCCAGAATCATGGATTTTGAACTACGTCTCATCAGACACTGTTGTCTGCTTCAGCCTAGGACTGTCATCACACAGCAGCTGACCCCAGACTTTTCAAAAGCTTCACAGATTCAGTCAGTTTTTTATTAGGATGTCACATTTCTTCCACCCTTAAACCTTCTACTAAGTACAAGAGCCACAGGGGACAAAAGGTTGATCTCAGCAAAGCGAAGGTGGGATTGCACCCCTAGAACCTGTTCTCATCTATGGAAATGTTTTGACTTCACTAAGGCAATGGCAAAGGGGAGGGCAAATTGCAACTGCTTTGCCAATCCTTCTCCTAAGGATGTTTTTAATTGAAAACTTGGAAACCTGACACATTTTCCTAACTGACATATACATGAGCATATGGTAAAGAGAGAGTCAACTTTCCAGTCAATGCTCTAGGTCTCCAGAGGTCTGCTACCTTCAGCCAGTAGCTGTTGGAGGGTGATGTTTCATTAGTGGATCAAATCCAGCCCTGAACTTGAATCCAGCTGGCACATAGCAGGCCCTCAAGCTGACAAGCTGTTCCTTGGAGCATAAGCAATGCTTTTTCTCTCCTGCCCTAGCTTTGAAGACAAACACTGGCAGTATGGTAGGCTATTTCATCATGGTATTTCACAACAACGTGATAACGCCAGTGTTTTCTGAGCAGGAGCGTGCGGAACTCCAGGAAACTTTGCACCAGCGCCCGGCTCAGATAGCTGTCGATAAGCACGTTCCTCAAGGAGCATGTTCCCCAAGGAGCATGTTCCCCAAGGAGCATGTTCCTCCAGGAGCGTGTTCCTGAAGGAGCGCGTTCCTGAAGGAGCGCGGCCCTCCTGCCCTGTGAGGAGAGGGAGCTCAGGGCAGCTGCCCTGCCTGTCCCCACAGGGACACACTTCCTGGATCACACTTCCTACCCCGCGTATGCCAGCTAGGAATCCCTTCCAGATCCTTGTCCAGTTTCCTTGCAATCGGCCGCTGGAACCAGGTGCTTGCGTTCATGTGTGGGTACCGCCCCATTTGCTGATAGCTCTAATGCTGATAGCTGCAATGTCTTCTCACCCACTTTCCAAGCACTCATCTATGACCAAGTAAGCACTGTTTTCAAGAGACACACACATCTTACTTCATCATCTGTGTAGCTCCCATCGCTACCTTTGCAGCAGACTAGGTAAGAAAAAAATCAGAGATTCTTTTCCATATGCTTGGTTTACAAAGAACAAAAAAAAGAAGGAAAAAAAAAAGAAACAGCCATCGATGGCCTGTTACGAAGCTGCAGTGCTCCATGTGCATCATTTCTAAAAAAAGAGTCAATCTAAGCGACAGCGACCTCTTGAATGCCTGCAACTTGTGTTGCCCTACAAGAGCGACACAGCCCTTCCTGCACACCGATAACTGGAATGATGGACCTGAGCTGAGCTTCGCCTTCTGGTGATAATTGCCTAGTGTCAATGGCCTTCTAGGTCAGCATCTGCCTTCACACTCAAAAACCAATTCACACAAATACTGCATTGCTCACTGGCAGAGAAGAGGCATTTCATGAACTTTGGAAGAAAAGACAGCTTCAGGGTTTCAGTACAGGCCCAAAATTTATGGTGTTTTCTGTGCATCACAGTGCAAGGGTGTGTAAGCTAGTCTTAATGGAAAAGCTTTGGTGGCATTCTAGTTAGCTTTGATTTAAGGCTTAATTTAGGTCCTGAAAAGGGTTAGTGCATCTTTACAGCCATCTTGTAATTCTCCAAGAGTCCTGCCATGGAGTTAGCCAAGTCCACATTTCAACACGGCAGGGTCACTTTCAGATCAAAGAGGTACTCAGACAACCACCAAAATCCACTGAGAAAAGGCGTACAGCTCATCCCAAAATCTAGCAAAATGGAGGCAGACAATTCACACTACTATTCAAGTACATTCAGAAGAGATGTACTGAAACTAAAATGTGTCTGTATATATATGTATGGAGATAGTCACTTATGATGTTAAATGAAAACTGAAATTCTAGGTTGAAAGTGGATCTAACTAAATATTTAAAACCAAATATTAGAGCTAGGAGAATAATTGGCAGCAAATAATTCACCTGATGAATTTAACTTCTTTTTCTGCTTGTGGAGTGTCTGCATACAGATTGCCACATCCTTAGATTCGATCATTACTTTAAATGAGTCTCAGTATTATAGTGTCATTCTTTCTCTGTATAGCTTGATGGCTGAAGGGTCTCCGGCGCTTTCCTCCTTTGTATCTGAAATTTGATCTGAGTATGTTAGCTGAGAGAAGCTGCACGTTTAACAGTATTGCTCTGACCACCAATTTGACATGCCTGTAGGGTTTGGATGTTTCTCTCTATTAGTTCAGGACTCAGTTTTTACACACAGTTGTGTTTATGAGGAGTTGTGTTAACTAGAAGAAACCAAACAATAAGCAGAAAGCATGGCCAAAAGATGCTTTTAAATATTAGCTCATCCTCATCTTAGCTCCAGAGCACAAAAAAGAAAGGACACACTGGAGTGAGCCCTCCAGAAGCGACCAAGATGGCCATGGAGCTGGACAACATGACACTTGAGAAGCTACCGAGAAAAAAAATAATAGGCTTGTTTCATCAAAAGAAGAGAAAAGTGAAGGAGAGATCTTAATGCTTTCTACAGCTACCAAATAAGAAGGTACAAAGAAGATGGTGTCAAACTCTGCTTGGAACTGCACAGCGGTGATGACAAGAGAGAATGGACACAAGTTCGGCAGGTTACAACAACCCTCTTAGAAACAGCTTTTCCACTGTAAGGGTGGTCAAATATTGGAGCACATTGCCCAGACAGGCTGTGGAATTTCCATCCTTCCAGACATTCAGAAGTCAAAGGGACACAGTCCTGAGCAGCCTGGTCGAACCAGACCTGCTCTGAGTGCAAGATAAGACTGCATGACTTTTTGCATCCCTTCCAACCTATATATTTCTGAGATTCCAGAATACTTTACTAAATATTTTTCGAGTGCTTGGAGTAAGTCCAGAATATTTTTACGGCCCTGATCAATATTTCTGAAAAAACAAAATAGAAAGGATTTTTAGAGCAATTTCTGCCTACAGAGAGATTTTGAATGTTAAAAGCCACCCTGCTGGAGCTGAATTAGTGGCAAATGCAAGCAGCAAAAGTGCAGAATTCCTTAAGGGTCAGAGTCTTTGTGCACATATCTGAGCACAGCACAGCTGACTTACAGTCACACCCATTTACACCAGCAGAGAATTCCGCACTGAATCTTAAGACCCCATCAATGAATGTGTTTCACAGTTAACATAACCACATATATAGCATGGCTATTTTTAAAACACCCAAAAAGGGCTATCTTTCCAGGTGCCCTATCACAGTGAGAACCACTAAGTACCTCCTGTGATCTCTGGCTCGCAATATTGTTGTGTCTGATGCAGAATTATTAAGTACCGAAACAAACTTCAGCTTTTAATGACTAAATGTCATGCAAGTGGATGCTGGACTTGAAAGCCAGCAGAAAAGCCCTAGGCTACTTCAGAATTCAGATTCAAATTATTCAGTTATCTGTAGTCCTCTTAGATATCTATAAATATCTACACTCCACGGGGTGCTCATGCAATTTCTGATCGTTTACCAGACTGAAGCCACCTCCTCAACTGTAGGTTAGAGTTGTAACTCCTTGATATCGATGAAAAGGCATGGGATTTAGTTATGAAGGTCATTTTTCAACTGAGCAGTTAACTGCAGGGCACCACAGAATGAGTTCTGCTCTCTTTTGTCTCACAAATTTTGCAATCAAAGAATATAAACATGACCAAAGCTGTTAAGAAGCCCTCTTCTTGCCGAATGCTCTGGAAAAAAAATAATAAAGTAATAAGGTAAAAAATTGGAACATTTTCATTAACACAAAATGTTCTTTTTAATTAGGATTTTGCAAGCTAACTCTTCTAATGAATGAAGGAATGGAACTTCAAAATGATTTGAATTGCTTATTTTTTTTTGCTCTCACTAAGAAGAACAAATGTAACTTTCTGCAAAATAAATTCAGTTGGTAATTGGAGACTTTCTAATTAACTGTTTCATGGATTGAGTTTTCACAGGCCTATAAAAATTAATTGCAACGAAACAGCTCTTCCCCTAACTAATCCTCAGGAGCTCCAACACTTGGCGCCGGTGCAAACCTTGCAGAGCCACATGCCTGTGGGTAGAGGTTGGGGTAATCTCCTCCTGCATAAAGCAGATTCAGATTAATTCCAGCTGACAATCCCCTCCTTTGTAAAGCAGCAGTTATATGGTATAGCTGCAGGATCTTTGGGAATCCATTTTCAGGGGGGGACCAGGTTGACTCCAGCATGCCACAACCAGCACCCACATGTGGTGGGGTACAGGCAGCAGATGTGGCTGTATGTGGATTAGTGCTGGGCACATCCCCCTGCTGTATAAACAGCTTCAAGAAGGGGCCTGTGTGAAGAAATGCTCGTGGGTGACAAAGCGCAGCAGCCGCAGAGCCACCCTGGCTGGGCACATGTGACGAAGCCCGAAGCACGCCCAGGCCTACCTGCCATCACACGTTCCTACCAGTGCGTTCGAGCCGCTGGCGACCAGGGAGCCGCCACCGCTGGAAGCGGGCTGGGAGACACGACCACTGCGGAAGTCCAGAGCAGGCCAGGGGCTAGGGCCCACCTGGCTACCCGTGCAGCAACGGCAAGCACCTCTGCACCGGGGCCCACCTGAGCTCACCTTTCCGAGGCAAAGCAGAGCGCCGCGGGAGCCAGGCGTGGATACGAAGCGGGTGAGTGCTCAGGGCTGCCCGCCCCAAGGACTAGCGGGGGTGCGAGCAACTCCTGCCGGGCACTTCCAGCCCCAGCGGGCATGAGCGCCTTTCTGCATCCACAACGCATCCACGCCCAGCAGGACGACTTCTTGTGGGAGAATAAGGGCAGGGAGAGACTGCTAGAAAACATCGTTGTGAAATGTCAGAAGAACAAGCTATGCAGCATCACTTAAAACACAGACAAAGTCTAAAGCTGGCAGCAGATTTGGTAGATCCCTGTGCGGCAGGGAGGAGACGCTACTTTTGACCTATAGCTCTAGCTCTCCCGTTGCAGCAGATTCAGAAACCTTTTATATGGGCTAATATGACCACGATATTACATACTATCCCAGAGCAGGCTATAAAACCAATTGCAAGATGACACTATTAACCACAGAAATGCATTTGATCCATGGAGATTTAAAACTTGAACAGATGGACCAAGGCAGACAGATCACTTTGATATAAAACACAGGTCAAAGCAAAGTTGATGAAATGGGCCTGGCTGTTTGCAGAACTAGTAAAACCCACTTTTTTCACCCCTCCCAAAAGAAAACATCCACAGTAAGGAAGAGGATGAGTCACAGCTAAGTGCCAACATAACCCAGAGCCGCTTGTGGCGGGCACTGCTTGCAGACTGGGGTCCAGCTCCACAAACACTCCCTGGCTTCCAACAGTCACTATGTTTTTGATGCTCACCAAAATCTCAGTGTTAGTCCTCTAGCTCAAAATACAAAGAAATCTGGGCTTCGAGCTGGGGAGATGAGGGTAACATCTCTGCGAACGCCCAACAAAACACAGCTGAGACCTGCCTATCACCCCTGTTGGGTGTGAGGACTGCCCAGACTGGTGCAGCAGGTGCAGAAGCAGTCGCGCTGCCACACGCAGCCAAGGGGCCCCACGGCACCGCTCGGCCCTTACGAAATGGGGAGGCACCAAAGCAAAACACGGGTCACTCAAATCCCAAATCACCACATCTGATGTCATCAGGGCCACATGCTTATATGTCCTATACAGCAGAGCAACTCATGAAGATGGGAAGTCTCGTATGGGAGCTTTCGGAATCAGAAAATAGAAGTGTTTTAAACAAGTGTAAAAAATTAACTATTAAACAAAATGCAATAGATTTGAAGGGATTTCATAAAATGTCTAACACAGAGAGATTCTACATTGCACTGAGCCAGATTCTAGTATTCAGCCAAAAATATATGCTGCATAAAAGTCTCAGTGGAGAATTAGAGAAGACATTTAATCTGGACTTTGCTGGGAGATAAAGTTAGATACTACTCAGTGTCTGCAGATATCACCTATTGAAGTTACGAGTACAGTAATTTAAATTAAGGCAATGAAGCTCAATATTCAAATCTAGGAGATTGCAATGCTCTGAGTGCTGCCCAGGAACAAAGTGACTCTTTTTCAAAATACTAGTGGACAAGGAGGATCCTTATGCTAGTCTTACAATTAAAAAAAAAAAAGTATATGAATATATACATACATATCATATATATATGCAGGTAATTCTATACATATGGAGGTAATTCTTCAAGAAGCTTTTTTTTTCCCCTGAATAATCTCTGTTTTATGCAGCCAGTTTCAGGCTTGAAGCAAAAGAGGCACTGGCACCCACTGACTGCTGTGGAGGTGATCGTGTTTCTGCAGACAAATTTTCTTCTCCTTGTCTTGTATTTGTTTTCTCTCATTCTGTCATTTGTTTTCTTTTCCACATGAGCTGATGGCTGGGTGCTTCTCAAAAATACACATACCTCTCACCAGAGCACACATCCCACAGCACAGTGCGGCACAGTGCTGGCTGCATAACCCTTTTTGTATTCCTTGTGCACTGGGCAGGGATTTTTTCATTTCATGCATCATCCATAACTTGCTGCAGTGATTCCAACAATCTCTCCCACGCTCACATGAATACGAATAATTTAAATCCACGTTCTTGCTTTTGGAAATTTATCTTCATAGAAGTTGGGCTCATAAAGCAACTCTATTTCCGAAATTTCTCACAGAATAATCAAGTGATGTTAGTGCCCGACAAAGAAGTCTAATTGTATCGGTATCACAGAGGCACTTTGTGCTATGACTCCATCCTGCAAATAAGTCAGTTATTGACACAAATTTGCCACCTTACTGTTCTTAATGTTTCTTTTTGTATGCTAATAGAAGAAGCCATTAAAAAACAAAGGATCTGTTATTTGGGGGATAAGCAGGTATCTTGTCTCTACCTATAGACCGTAGGAAACACTGGGAAGGAACGTACCCAAAATGCCGTCTGTGGACGGTTACAGGATAGTCATCTCGTGGGGATACTTACTCTTTGGCTCCCATCCATGTCCACTGGGTTTTCACTGAAGAACAAGACAGGACAGCTTTTAAACGTAACTTTGAGTGCAGGTGTTTAACCCTCCCCGAACTGTGGGACGCTGTTAGCCTTCATGAAGACTGCAGTGAACTGCATCTTTGCAGCGGGCAGCGAGCTGCACCGACCCTTCATTTCACCTGCAGCAGCCTTCGAGGAGGGAACGGCCGCCCCGCCAGCGGGCAGCAGCGCTCAGCCTGCCAGCAGCTCCGCGAAAGGGAGGCCGCTTCCGAGGCCAGGGCCTCCCCTCGCCCTTCTGCGGCCTCCTCTCCCCACCCTTGCAAGATGCTAAAGAAGTTCTCCCAAACTGTTAAACCACTTATAATTATACCAGGAACTTTTAACACAAACGTCCTAATTTTGTTATTCAAGGAATGGAGTCTGTACTGGGAAAAAAGACACACGCTTAAAGCTTTTCAGGAAGACAGGCAACATAATTAAGTGCCTGTCCAACTAAAAACCTAAATCGAATTTGCATCCTGTTATAATACTTAAGCTTTTGCTCAGAAAAACACACACACACTGGTGTGTTGTCCTGATAGGGGCCTGCAGAGGAGGCAAGGAGGGATCCCGGTGCAGCTGCGACGCGCTGTGCACCCAAGCCCGTGCTGTCACCAAGCCCATCGCAACTCCCCACAGCCAGACACCAGCACTGCCTGCTGGCTCAAGAAGCACTGGCTAAAAATAGAAGCCTCTTAAGAAAAATGACCACTTCTTTAGAAGAACAGTCAGCTTCTCTCTGAATCAATTTAAGCACCAGCACATCAATGAGAGAGAACTTGACCTAAAGAGCCCCATAGAAATCAAGCCCCAAGGTAAAGATGTGCCAGTAATATGGGAGAAGATAAGGAGACTATGGGCCTGATCCAAAGGCCACTAGGTCACTGGGAAGCTTTAACATGGATGTAAATGGGCTGTGGACCAGCCCAAGCTACCGAAAAGGGCAGTCTTTATCATAAAATTAAGCAGCAGTTAGAAATGGAGTTGAAGCTAAGGTAAGTTTCTGGCGGACAAAAACTTCCCTCCTGGGAAAAAAGCCTGGGCCTTTTGGCCCCGTGAGGCGGAGGCACCACCCTGCTCTCCCTTAGGCCTGGGCCAGCACGCGGCAGGGAAAGGCCTTCAGCACCGCCCTAAAGCGAAAAGGGAAGAAACTGCAAGCGTTCACTCCGTGAATAGAAGATGACACAAGAAAATACCATCTCAATGTTTAACCTCCCTGGCCCATGATGAACACCCTTTGCTGGTGCCGTGGCAAGATTGTTCCACTGCCAAGGTGTGAAAGAGCCGACATGCTGGGAGCCGAAGCCACGGGCCTCACCGCCGAGACGACGCACCGAGCTCTCCCAGCGAGGGAGCAACGGGTACGCTACGGTAGCGAACATACAGTAACTTACTGAGCTAAGAAAGGAGAGGATTTTCAAGTGTCGGTATTAACTATACCTAATGGGCTTGGAAGGAAAATGCCCATATGCAGACACAAGTGAAAGGAAGAGAGGAGCAGGAGGAACACCCCGGAGCTCGAGCCCAGCTGAGCAGCGCTGCCTCCACAGGCACGGGCTGGCCGCTGGCGGGCCGGGAAGCGCATCCGCAGGCGCTGAGAACGCGCGGAGGCGGCTGCCCCGCGGCCTCCCGCCCGCACAGCTGCCCATTGATCACTGCTTCCTACCGCAGCTCTGCGAAACGTCCGAGGAGACACAGCAAAGTTTAGAGACTTTTAATTTGTTGTACCAAAGCTTTTCTGATGGTCCCAGAAGATTACACATTTATGAAGAAGGGCAGCAACAATAAAAGCTTATTGTTTGCACTCAGCCAAACTTCATGGATTTTTTAAGTATGACAAAAGAGAAAATGAGTTACACAGATTTTCAATAACTTGAACACCAATCTCTGCTGTCCAAAGGGAATTACTCCACTGTTCTTTCTTTGTCTACCTTGGCCCGGCTTTAAGGGTTTATCCTTGTAAACGACATCAGTAGTTACAGTTAACAGGTCCAAAATGAAGCTGTGGGACTTGGATCCCTCTTGTCCTGATGTGCCAGGGGCTCCAGGGGGAGGGCTAAAGATAGCAAGAGAACTTTGTCAAGGTAGACTCACTGCAGGAGATGGGAGCAAGCCGCGCGCTCAGCCCTTCCCTTCGCTTCAGTGACAAATCAGAAGTACCAGGAGGATTCGCTCTCATCAGAGGGCAATGGCATGAAGTCAGATTAAAGTAGCAAGCCATTTTGCTTTTATGTGTTCAGCTAAAGAACAAGGTCAAAGGCAGAGGATCTTAAAACTTTGAATCAAGAAAGAGTGCAATTGCTCTTTTCCTCCTGGATTACATTGATGCAACCCGGCACAAAAGCTACTAAGTAGTATTTGCCCGGATTTGCCCTGCTCTTTGGTGGGGAGAACAGTAAATTGTCTTCGGGTGCAAACTTGCCACAGCTCCTGAGATGGATGTGAGACTTCTCAAGTCTTCTACACTCCTTGTTTTACTGAAATAGCAGAAAGGCACTAAAGCAAGAAAACAGAAGCATTACTACAACATACACTAGCACAGCTACCAAAAACTGTGTTGGAAGTTAGTTGTGGGAGACAAACATAAAGCAAATACAGATCTTTTCAGAGTTAAGGGTGACAAACCTCATGTTAGTGGAAAAAAACAGGTCAAAAAGGCCCCTTGGGCAGTGCACGTGCGATGGACACTGAGCAGCAAGCACTGTGTTCACCGCCCGGCCCACGAGCGCCCCGCAGGCTCTGGAGGGGCTCGGAATGGGGGCCTGGGCACAGGAGCATCCAGCTTTGGGGTGCAGGTGCTGCTGCAAAAGGGGCTCCAGCACCCACCAGAAGCAGAGCACAACATACACTGCCATGCTTAAGACTCAAACTAAAGTGTGACCTAAAAAAAGAAGGATTTTGGTTTCCCAGTCCTTTGTTTTTATTTGTCTTTATGCTCCTGTAAGTAAAATCAACAACTTCTTTTTTGCCAATAAACTTAAATTTTGCAGACCATTAATCCATAATATGGACAAAAGCCTTCGGGTGCATGTGAAACAAAATGAAAAATGGTCAGTTTGGTTCTTCCAGGAAAGCTGATACCTCCCATGAGCAGTAAAGATTTTCCACAAGCAGTAGTACACACATTTCAGGGCAGACCTACACTGACTGCATTAGCGTGGTAGAGGGTAATGGCTCTGAATATCATTTATGCACACTTAACTACCATTTAGTTAATGTTTATGCAGCATTTTGAAAATGTAAAGTGCTATAAAAATGCCAAATGTTATTATTATTAATAATCCTAGTGATAAATATGACTCAAAACTCAATCCTTGTCCTTCATGTCAAAGGGATGTTTGCACAAATATTAAGGACTGCAATTCAGCAAGACACTTACAGCACGCACTTTACTTGGAGTCTCTAAGTTATACATATAAGGGAAAAAAGGATTAGCAGGTTCTCCCCAGTTTAACGAGTGTTACAAAAAATGGAAGATTACATTAAAAAGCTGCTTTTAAAAAGGCTGGGTCAGAGCTCTGCTGTAGCAATTAGGAGTCTATTTAGCAAGCTTTGGAGGTCAATGTCTTTTAACAAAATGTTTTTTCTTTTAAATAGATGCCAAAGAGGGCACACACAAGCACCAAAGGGCAGAAGTACATGCCTATCTGCTGCCTGCTGTGTTTGCACTGCAGCCCTCGCCGGCGGCCAGCAGCCCAGCCCTACACCATCCAGAACCCCAAAGTCACCCTCGCAACACCCGCATTTCATCCCGCAGTGGCAGCCTACCAACCACGGGGCCTGCTCTTCCCTCACTGCTTTCACCGTATCCCTAAAATAGCTTAGACCTCGTTAGGGAAAATAAACCTGCAGACAACAACCTGCCAAGAAAACTTTTAGTGACAGGGCCATTATTTCCAGGGAGCAATTGGCTTTTGGAAGAGTACTAAGTAAGGATAGGAAAATCATTTTTAATGGTTTTCTCTCTGGTTTGGAGTGGCCTTTGGAATTCGCAGCAGCTTCACTACTGAAGTTACTTCTCCAAGAGAAACATCTGCCATTCCCTTCACTGGGTAACCCAAAGGGAGAAACAGTTCTGCTAGAACAAGACCTTATAAACGTCTTCACTCCCTTCCTCACACTGGTTTTTCCAGAGCTCAGCTCACATTCCAGAATTCAGCTGAAGCGACTGGGTGCTGAGCTCTCCAACATTTGGTCCAGGTCATGAGCATGGGGATACAGGTAGAGAACACACAGCTAAATCCCCTCTCCTGTGCCCCAAAAGCTTTCTCCAAGATTTAGGAGACTTCCTTATTTTAAGAAAGGAAAAAATTAAAAAAAAAATCCCACAGAGACAGCCTGATCTTCTACTTCCTCACACTGGTATAAATGAGGAATAACCCCGTGGACTTTGTGGGATTGACACAAGTATAAAACTGCTAGAAACAAAATGAAAGGTTCACATATCCCAACTTCAGCAGTTAGCTTGGATCGCTTTAAATAGTTTCATTAATAAATACTTTTAAAAAGAAAGAAAGAAAAAAAGCACTCTCCCTCCCCCAGTACTAATTGCTAGTGCTCAGATTTAATCTCCAGCATTTATTGTGCTTCACCAAATCCCTAATAATCACCCCAGAAGACTCCTTAACATTGTTGTATAATGGGAAACAAGGGCAGGGTATTACTTTTTCATGTACAAAGATGTTTCATCAGGAGGCCAGATTTCTTCTATGCAGCTAGAGCACACAGAGCCTGACACTTTTAATTTCTTCCGTAATTGTGTCACGAGAGGGGGTTATGTCACTGTGCCTCTTTGCTGAATTCCAAGAGGCTCAATGCTATTCCCATGGTCATTGCCTCCTGCCTCTGCTTTAAAATAATGAAGATTTGGGCTGAAATAAATTTGAAGATATCAAATAAGGACCCCTTGAGTTTCAGGGAAAGAAAATAAAGCAGCTTTTATTAAACTTGTTATGAGACCTTTCATGACCACTATTCTCGCTGTTCTCTTTGCTCAAAGCCTTTAGAGAATGGTCTCACTTTAGCCTAAACTCAGCTCTTTCTCAGCTCTCTAAGCCTCTGTAAAATTGAAGGACATTCACTCCAACACACGTCCTTAATAACTCAGTATGATTTAAACTTTCAATCTGCATTCCTGATTTCGGTAATAATTGAAAGGAATGCATTAGCAGCAGCAAGAAAAAAAAAGCCACTTTTGCTTCATAAACTTTACCTTCATTGCTTCAGATTTTCAGTAGTTCTCAATATGTAAGTTTAATGGCGTGACCCTAACAAGAAACGATCAGCAAATGAAACGAACCAGTGTGTAGCTGCTCCACACGGCTACAAGTGTCAGCTGTGGCCTGCCTGCCATTAATTTTATTGTAACTCATTTCTTCAGGTTGAGTACAGCACGATTTAATGTTCCCATTCTCCCATTCCTGTTCTGCATGACAAATTGTTTTAATAAACATAAACCGGGTAATAATAAAGTAATAATAAGCCTAGCACTCACCTTATATCACTGCAGTTAAATTCTCCCATAAGCCAGCCCCGGTTACAATGACAATTACGACGGAGCCAATCCGCGGCCGGGCAAGCACAATGGACAGATTTAATATAGTTTGTAAATATGATTAGTGTGCTGTCATGTTAGTGCAGCCTGGTATTTACATTTCTCTCTGGGGTTATTCACTACACCAAATCAACATTAAATAGTGCTCCCTTCTTCTCCCCTTAAATCAAATATACCTTTCTTTGTGCTCCGCTCGCAAGTTAATGAAGAAAATGGCATCGATTGTTAATATTCAGGGATCAATCGGGGCTTTACATATTTATTTTTTTAAACAGATGTAAGTCTGTCTGCAGAGCCCTGCAAGATTTCTTGGGAAATTCATAGCCTCCCGCTTGTCCGCCTCCCCCTCCGCACACACACCCCTTAACATCCACGCTCGTCTGCTTACTCTCTTATGAAAAATGTTCAAATAATGAATGGCTGTTGTTTACAGAAGTAATTTCATGCTACATTTCCATTATTGCCGGGATTTGTTTAGCTTCTCAAGCTTCCCCATTTCCCTGCAATGAACTTTTAAGGAAATATAACCAGCTTTCACTGTTTATGCCATTATGTTTATAATAGAAGCTGCTCTCATTTGTGACATATTGCAACACTTCATAACTGTGTGCAAATAAGCATCCTTAAACTTGTTAAGGTCAATTAATCACCGTACAAAAGCTTTTTTTTGCTAGGCCTTGCGCCGGCATAAATCCATCCGTGGAGCAGGTAATAAAGGGCCCGGCGTGGTCCGGGGTCCCGCGCGGCACCACCGCGGCCTCGGCTGCTAATAAAACCGCCTGTGGTCGGCCAGCACGGTGCCGTCTCTCTCCAGTCATTTGGTTGCCGTGTTTGGGCAGCGCAGGCTGAACAGGAGCGCGGAAAGGTGCCCGCTGGACAGGCTCGCACGGTGACTGCCGCGCCTGGCTCCACAAGGGCGCTCAGGCTGCCGCTGTGGCGGCTCCCACAGCGTCTCGCTGCCAGGAGTGGCTCGCAGCCTGCACAGCTGCAGGCGCCTACAGCAGGGCCGCGCGGAGCCGCCCACGGGCACCTACAGCAGGGCTGCGCGGAGCCGCCCGCAGACACAACCACAGGCGCTGCTGCCCACGGGCTCCTCTTCAGCAGGGCCAGCCTCACTGGACACGGCTGGGGAATGAGCACCCACCGGCTCTACTCATGCTGCTCGTGCCTAGGCCCTGCTTTCTACACAGAGCTTCTCATCTCCCACGCCTTGGGCTGGATCGACGACTGTGTTGCAGATTTAATATGTGCTTTAACCAGACTGAATGGGTTTGCTGGGCACCCCAGCTAGCCAGTCTTGCAGGGCCTGGGCACGTGCCGGATGAGTCTGTTCTGGGGCTTTGCCTGAGGTATTTAAGCAATGACCACAAATGGCAACTGCGACCCCTGACAAAATATAAGGCCAAGATTTAATAGCACCTCCAGTGCTAACGGAAAATTAAAATAGACAGGATCCTGCAGTTTCTGAGGGTGTAACACGTGCACGTGCACACTGTAGGCAACCACAAGCATTTTGCTTGCCCTTATTCTCTCCTGCAAAGTCTAAAGATATGTCCCATGTCAGAAGTCTAGCTTCAATCAAGGCCAAAAGCTCTGCCAAACACCCAAACTTAGGAGCTGCCATAAGCACTAAGCCAACGCGTTCTTTGCTATCTACTGCAAATAACTTTTCTGCAATATTCATTTACATTAGGAGAGGTGGGAAAAGCACGATTTAAGGATAGCCTTAACTGTCAGTCAGAGAGTGTAGATACCTTGTAGGAAGATGCAGGACATTTTAAAGGCCTATCTCTAGTTGTGGCTTTATTGAAAATGATAGATTTAAGAATGTGATTCATATGGTCTCCCAGGGGGCATGGATCTGACTTACTGAGCCTTACTGATATTATTTATTTAAGAGTCAAAAGTCACAGCAAATATTTCTGCTGAAGTGTGTATTTACTGAATTTTCCATTTGGAGCTTAGCGCAGTGACAGCTAGAGAGGGGTGTCTGTGCAGGTGTGGAAACCGAGGAGGGGAAGAAGTGGGGTGTTGCTACACGCAAGATCACAGTACTCGAAACATCCTACTGAGATCAGAAGAATTGTGAAGCATAGCGAGGTGGTACTCCAGCTATTCATTAACTGCCTGTACCAGCCAGCCCGGAGATTAGAGCTTAATGCAATGGTGAAGTAAGTGTCCATATCACAGGAGCCATGGAGGAATAGCGAGATGTAATGAAACTGAATAGCTACCCATTGAAAGTTGAAAAATATATTGATTTTTCAGTGCTTGATCACCCAGGAGGCTTTATCAGGTATGAATACTTGGGAACCATCTGCTAACTCTGTAATGGTATTTTAGGATTTGTGACAGACACCGGCAAAAATAAAACTGCATGTTAGAAAATAACACAAAGTGAAGCCTTGCTTCCCTGTAACACACTGCACTGCTCCACATCTGGGTTTCTCATTCCTGTCTTTTAATTGTTTTCAAATTACGTGTACCTTTCACAGCAAAGACAGCTTGTACTACATTTATAGTAGTGTTTAACCCTGTATCAGATTGCCTTACTTAGATGATAAAGATTTCTCTCTCCCCAAAAGAGAGTGAGCAGGACCCCAGTTATTGTATTTAGCTACTGAACCTTGTTGTCAACATTTCTCAACATTCATTTGTGTAAGTCACAGAACAAAAAAGAACAGGAATAGGCTCGAAGGCACAATATCTACATATTGTCTGATGTAAATAACACTCCCAGACATGATTGGCATTCTCCAAACAACAATCATTGTTATTGAAATGTGCCTCTATTCCCCTTGTTTTAATACTGAGAATGATTATGAAATCTCTTTAGGTACAATAAATCAGCTGAAAGATGTAATAACATGTTTCAGCTGTTGGAATGGATGTTTGATTACAGCTCTGAGGGTTTTTTCCTCCTCTTGTCTCTAGTCTAATTCTTAATCCATTCTGTGATTTAAAAAAAAAAAAGAAAAAATCCACACATCAACAGCGAATACTCATTCCTGTTTACAGAGTGAGGGTAGGCTGAGCAGGAACCAGATCACATTTTAACAGAACAGTGAAAATATTTCTCTATTACAGCTTTGGTTAAAATACGAAGTTAACCTGCCATTTGAAATTCTATTCAGTAAACATTTAAACTTTAGCACTTTTCTAAGATTAAAAAAAAAAAAAGAACAAGAAAGAGGCTTCATTTCAGTGAAACCTCCTCTGATTTCCAAGAGAAAAACAACTGCCTTTTCTTCTCTTCCCCTATCTCCCCCAGTGATTCTGCAGGCCTCTCCTTAACTATGTGGTAGAATTAGTTTGCCCCAAAATGCTCAAGTATAAAAGGAGAAAAAATATTTTCCCCTATCTCTCGCTGCAGCTGTGATACCCAAAGGATGAGGAAGCCGGCGCCGAGCCGGCAGCTCGGGACACGCAGCTGCCCGAGCCCTTTGCAGCTCTGAGAACTCGCGTGTGGCAAAGGCAACGCGTGCCGCCAGGTCGCTCTCCCAGGAAAGCCTGGCAAATAATTCCTCTTGCTTAAATGTATTTTTGGATGGGGAAAAAAACATGAGGGAAAAGCAGCTAAGGAAAACAAAAAGACTAGCATGTGGATGGCTTCCTTCTCCAAGCCACTTTTGTCAGCATCCCAAGGTGCTGGTGCACCTACCAAGCAATCACATTCCTACATGTTCTCACAAAGGTTGTAAAGCCAAAGATGCAACTATATCCAAGGCCAGTGGTGGGAAAATTCAGAGAAATTTGGGGCTTCCTGAAGTCTTTACAACTGCTCAGTGATGTGTTGCCAACATTTCATCAAGAGGCTCCTTGGAGAATTCCCCCTTTGGCCTGTGATAAGCCCAGTGCCCCAACAGCACGCTCCCTTGCCAAGAGGAGGCGCGAGGGATGAGAAAACCACTGAAGCGTTTTCCTCTTTAAATGAAAACACTTCTCATCATTATAATCAAGAAAAGAGACTGTCCTACTGGGAGAGCGATCCTGCGCAGGCCGTGGGGCAGGGCTGCGCACGCTCCCTCCAGCTCCCCACAAGAGGCAGAGCAAGCCCTTCTGCCAACGGGAATCGCTTTCTGGTGCAAGGAGGGCACCCTGCAAGAAGCAGCTCCCTACCCTGCTTCCAGTGGCCTGGAAACACATGTTGGAAGCCAGGACGCAGTCAGGGAGGGCTACGAAGGGCAACCAACTCTCAGGGTGCTCCTGCAAGCAGATCTTCCTGGGGCTGGACCCACAGAGTGCTCCAGTGGGGCAGAGGCAGGTGCTGTCACCCAGCGACACAGGAGCTCTCCCCTTCCCCTCTTCTGCTCGCACAGGGGTGTAGGCTCCATCTCATCTTGAAACAGGCAGAGTTTTAAACAGGACAGAGATCCTCTCCCCAAGGCCGTTAGCACAATGAAGAAAGCACTGCCAGCGTTCAATGGCGTGTTCTGATACCTTGGAAAACGTCGTCACTGGTTAATGCATTCCCCTCTTTCTGACCTTTATTCAAGGGGAAAACTGCCAACGGCACGAACCCCTGCCAACTCCAGGGAGCTTAATTGTGCAGATTGAGGTCTGTTTGTAGCACAGATTACCAACAGCACCCTTGGACCCTCCGCGCCCGGTTCAGCAGCCGGGCCTGCGCCTGATAAAGGCGCTCTGCGCGGGCGCCCTCCCTGCGGGCCCAGACGCTCCCTGCCCCGCGCGCAGCCTTCGCCGGCCGCCACCTCTGCCCAAGCGCCGCGGGCACCGCGGGCAGGGGCAGCCCGCGCCGCCCGCCGGCAGCAGCGCCAGGAGGGGACCTGCTCCCTGCTGCACACGGCGCTTCCAAAGAAACAGCTCTCCCAGGGACTCTGGAGCTGCTCGGCACAAAAACCTCACACAGCTCCTTGGGAAAGCACAGTACGCATCCTGTTTTTAAACAATATAGGAAAACCACTTTTCAAATTTCAGAGAACATGGTGATACACAGCATGGAAAATTTAACCTAGAAATAACTGAATTGGAATAATTTCCCTAGGTTCAAGACCTTTTTTTCCTCTTTTCACTTTCCCAGAGTTTTTACGTATCCAAAATTTTACTGAGCAAGGAGCTCTCCTTGTTCAAGCCCCCTCGGAAGTTAAAGCCCTCACGCTTACAACCTGCTCACAGAGGCACGGAGATCACCTGTAGTTCATCTTTTGCCAAGCACAAAGCAATGCCCCCTGCTCCAGAGCAGAGAGGCAGGCAGAAACCCGATCCATACACAACCAAAGCAAAGGGAGAGTCGCTGGGAAAGATGAGACTTTCACTTTGCCCCTTTGTTTTAGTTTCCTGCTGAACGTCATCATAAAGCAACAAGACTTTGAGGAGACCGCTCCTCAAAAAATCCAGCTTCTCTCCTCCTTTCCTGTCTTACAAGGAAATATGAAGGTGGCCCTTTTGGTGCTCACAGTTGTTTGATACAAATGCTTTTCTCCCCTACACTGCACACCAAAGGAGTACGCGCTGAATACGTGTTTAATTTGAGCACACGCTTGCAGCTGCATGCCAGTTCCGGGCTGCTCTAGCGTCAAGGAGCAGTTATCTGTGGAACAAATTGAAGAAAGCCACAAACTAATTTCCTAAATGTGTTTTTTCCTTCTGCAATGGTAAGGAAGCAAGGAGTTTTAGATGAGAAAGAACATCTATCTGCAGCTCAATGGACCGAGAATTCAGAAAGAAAACTCTTAAGGTCTTTAGAAGTATCCAAGAATGACACAAAAATACAAGTCTCTTCAAATTTTATGATGAAAGAAAATGCAGTCAGCACATTGAGAGGATGACAAGGACAGAGGAAGACTGAGACACATCTGAACCACAGTGATAAATGAAATAACAATTTCTTGTCTTTAACAAAATAGTGCTATTCCTGTCTGATACACACTGTAAGCTGTCATGCCACTCCTGTTACACCTCAGCAAAGACTGTGCTATAACACACATCTCCCTCCATGGCCTGTTCTCTGTAGCGGGCAGTCTCCCATCAAATCCCACACAGCAGTGCTTTGCTTAGGGAAAAATCAAGAGGGCAGCACAAGTGACTATTCTCTTATTGCCTTGCTCTTGAATCTCCTTCTGCTATGAGACAAATGGACATGTCTTCTCCCTTTGAAATCACTGGGTCCCAATTCAACAAAACAGGTTCCACAGACATATATTTACTCACAGGGGCGTATTACTATGCAAAGTAGGTACAAAAGGCTACAAATAAGAATGGTAATATTCTATAGGTACTCTATAGTGGTATAGATAACTAGAAATCAAATGTAAATCTTTTCTTCTCCTTCAGACTTTTTTTTCCATGCAGAAAAGCTCTTTTCCCTACTTAAAACTAGCTGCCTGCTACCTTCCAAAGAAAATGGCTTATATTTACTTAAAGAAAAAGCCACTTTGGTCATCTTCTCCACTACAGCCTATGTTTCTCGTGGTCATGCATTCATTTCCTACATATACAACTCAAAAGACTTTGCCCTATGAGGCTAGAACAGTTTTAGCCTCAGCATGTGCTGATGTTTCCAACCAAATCTAAATAAAATGGAGTTCACAAAGTTCCCAACGCAGAGTAGGCGCTTTGCCTTCTCTTGCTTTACAATTAATGAACTGTTAATTAGAAAATGTCTCCAGACTAGAGATACACCTTGCAGGAGCACTGCAGCAAAATGGGTCTGTGCTCTGCGTGCGCCCAAGCTCTCACCCCAGCCAGGCTGGTTGGGGCTCAGCTCTGCGGAGCTGCTGCCTCGGCTCTGCTGGGAGCTGCCTGGAGCTGCAGCCCGGGGCCGCCCTTCCCTCAGTGGCCCCAGTGCCCATCGCTCTCCTTGCTGGCCACGGGTCTGTCTCCTTCGGCAAGGGCAAGAGCTCAGGAAGGAAGATGCTGTTTCTAAAGACAACAGTGAGCAACGCGGAGAGAAACCTGCGCATGTGGGAAGTCTCTGCCTCCCGCTGCAGAGGCTGGCGTGGCACAAAAGAGCAGCTTCTTGACCTACCCCCTCTACAGCTCCCAAGGTACTTCCTACTCAGAGAGGCACAGTCCACGCACGGCTCAGAGCTGGAGTGTTAGTTCTACTGCTGTTTCATCCCTTTTCTCTCCTTTTGCTGCCTTGCCCACCCCGGGCTCTTTAGAGAAAGGAGCTGGCATTCAGGCGGAGAGAAAGCGGAGCTGGTGGGGGCCGGCTCCCGCCGCACAGGTTGCAGCTCCGCGACCTCTTCAGCAGCGGCAGCAGCAGCGGCTTTGTCCTGCGCGCGCGAGGAGCCGCGGAGCCCGGCCGCGCACGTGCGGCGCGCCGCAAAGCCCGCACAAAGGCAGCGGGCA
>JAVCKT010030160.1:0-10344 GCA_032273925.1 Rhynchotus rufescens | reverse complement strand
GGCAGCGACCTTGAAAAATTTAGTAGAAACAGGGGAGAGAGCCGATAAAAGGCAGTGGAGGCTGCTCAAAGGGGCCCGTGCACAAAGGGCCCGGGCTGCAGAGGGGAGCGCGCTACCCCACAGGTCACACGCGACAAAACCCTGCGCTCCCGGGGCTGTCACCTTCTGCGTCGCGGGGAGGGAGCCGGGAGCGCGCGAAATGCAAAGGCAGCGACGCAGCGCCCGGGCCGCGCACAAAGGCAGCAGCATAAAGGGGAAAAGTCTGCCGTGCCGGCAGCAAGCTGAGACCACTGACCTCAACGAACCAACAAAAGAAATGCTTGGAGAAGACATCAGGCAGAAAGTCAAAGTATATCAAAGTGCTGTAAGGAAGAGCAGGATTTTGGCCAAAGCATTGAGCTGCGCCTGGGAGAGCTGGGGCCCTTGCGAGACGGCCACGAGCTCCCTGCGGGAGCAGAAGTCAAGCACCTAATGTCACAGCAGCTCTGCTCTCACCGGCACGTAAGTGCTCGGGGACAGGGTACGACGCGTGCCTCGCGCATGGAGCGTGGCGCATGGGCTCCACTGGGCTGCATGAGCACCCAGGGAAACTTTGCTGAAATAGAGAGATAAGTGCTGGGGAAAATTCCAAATTTGGATATTTTTTCTATTTTGCAGGATTTTTCTATTTTGCAAGAATTTATACTATGATACAAATATTATTCTTAAATAAGTTTTCAAGTATTGCATTTTCATTCACACTTTTCCATCATTTTCAGCTCCTGAGCCACTGAATACAAATATCTGAATGGTGCAAATACAGAACAGAATGCTATCTGGAGATTTTTCCCTCTTTTCTTTTTCTATTTCTTACTTTGCCTTTTGCTCTTGCTTTCTTCTCAAACCCTTCCTTCTGACCTGGAGAGGACAGAGTACAAGAGGAAAAGGGAAATCTGAAATCTTGTGACGACTTTCCAAAGTTGGAAGAAAATGGAAGTTAAAACATGAGTGATATCTGAGAAAAGCAACTGCCTCATTTCCAAAGAGTTTGGCACATTTTTAGTGGAGAAGATTTTTTTTCTTCTTTACTTCTTCTTCATAATTACTTAAGGGTGTTTTGGGTTTTTTTTTCTCTCTCCAGTTGTTACAGAAAGACACAAGCGAGGAGCCTCTGGTGCCGCGGGCAGGCCATCCGTCGCCGGGGCGGCTGGACGGGCACGAGGCCTCACGGCGAACCCGACCTGCCCGCGGGCCCTGCTGGGCGCACGGAGCGGCCCACGCGTGCCCGAGGCGCCCGCGGCGGCTCCTCCTCGGCTGCCCCCGCTGCGGCAGCGCCGCCCAACGCCTCGCCGTGGGGAAACGCTTCAAACGGGTCAGGCGCCTGACGCGCACGCAGCGAGGGGCTGCTTTTGCTTCATGCCACAGACAGGAAAATTTCCAGGTTCCGTTCAGAATTGGTCATCATTATGAAACACTCACACGGATGGGCTTTTTGGCCATGATATAAATGACTTAAAGCAGTGATTCAAATAGGTCTATAAAGTGCCTCTGTGATGTTCCTCTCCTTTTTTCCCTTTTTTTGAAACTGCCTCTGCTCCACGGTTCTTTGTAGCAATAAGCCCTTGAAAATCACCCTTCTTAAGGTGTAAACTTGGTGACTGCACATTAGAGTTAAACATTTGATTTGTTACAGGCCAGAAAAATAGAGAACTTGAAATCTCTTCATGGTATATTAAAGGTCACACAATTATAATAAAATCCTGCTCCAGCAGCTCCAGTCACCGACAAATTCAGTCTCAGATTTCCAGCGAACAATGAAGTCCCCACAGAGCTTCAGCTTCCCCGGGAAATCGGGGTATCTCAGGCTGTGTTGACTTTAAGGATGTCCTGCATGCCCATCGGAAAAACGGCCCTCCTCCCGCCCGCCGCCGCTCTCGGGGGCTCTGGCCATTGAAACGGGCTGTTTAGTTCAGAGCTGGTCGGGGCATCGCCATTTTCGGGGTTCCCAGACTGCCAGCTCTGCTCTGGCGAGATGCTGCCGCTCTGCAGTACTCCACATAGCAAAATAAAATAATAATAATCCAGAAAAAAATCTACATCCTCATAATACAAACTAATCTTCAGGCTTTCCATCAAGCGAAACATATTGACAACTGACAATAGGCAATTAATAGATTAATGAGCATAGCTCTTATCTGTCTGCATTATGAGTTTATCTGGTTGTAACAGGATGAACACAACACGGGCCTGTGCTCACAGGAGTGGTGTCCCAATAGAAATGAGATCACTGCGGTGAGATAGGAACGCGGCATTTTGATTACCAGGTATCGTTCAGTGGCGCAGACCCCCCCGCACGCATTTTAGTCTATACATTTTAAAATTATTCAAGGGCAAAGAACAGAATATAATTTACTAGAGAGAGAATTAGAGGAAAAGGTTTTACAAAAGCAAGAGAGATTAGGTTTTGATCCAGGGTTAAGAGCACTGCCTCTGGCACACGCAGAATCTGTCAAGATAGATGATGGAATATAAAAAAAGAAGAAAGCCTTTCCACCTACAACTGAGCCGAAAGCCAGTGATGTGTGCTGCTTTAAATAATAAAATAAACTTTAAAAATCCTTTGATAAGCCAAATAGCAAGCCAGACATGCAACCATTTTTTTAATGGGTCTAACTCCACTGAATGGCTCTGCTGCTCCTGACCAGGGTGAACTCATTCACACGAGTGATGGGGTTTGATCACAGAGCCACAACCGCACTGCGGGAGCCTGGGCTTGGAATGAGCACCAGGCAGCGGTAATCTTCCCCAGTGGGAACAGCAGCCAGGTGAGCGAGGCAGGGATTCAGGGAGCCAGAGCGCTGTTGTTTGAGTTGTATCCCCACACTCCTCCCCCAGCCCTCTCCTCATGGTGTGCCTGTGGGGAACGGATCTATCCGGCTCTGCACTTACCCACTCCCTGTGTCCATCGCAGGCTGAAATGAGCATCACTTTTTTGTGTGCGGAGCAGAGCCCACTTACATCTGCTCCTGCTTGTGTGCATCATCTTAGCTGTCTCGATGGGGCTATGTGTACTAATAAAGTGAATTCGCCCTCGATAGGACCAGAAAATTT
This sequence comes from Rhynchotus rufescens, assembly GCA_032273925.1. NCBI lineage: Eukaryota > Metazoa > Chordata > Aves > Tinamiformes > Tinamidae > Rhynchotus > Rhynchotus rufescens. The sequence continues at coordinate 7,254 of JAVCKT010030160.1, read as the reverse complement.
CAAAATAGTGTGGTGCTTTATGGGCTGGCAAACACAACCTGCACTTGGCTTGCAGAAACTGTCCCACTCCAGAATTATCCTGGCTTCTCAAGGATACACAGAATCCTAGGCACAGCTGCACCTTGGCACCGCCACGTGGGGCTCACAGCCCCCTGCCCCACGGGGGCTGGTGGCCCTGCCCCTGCCCTTCTTGGGGCAGCGCTGCCGAGACGCCTGGGCTCCTTCCCGTCCCTTCCTGGGCATCGCAGCACGGGCATAGGGCAATCGCTGCGGGCAGGGGCGCTCCAAGCACGGAAGCAACACTCACCAGAGCTTACCTGAGAGCTTCACAACCTTCCTCGCACCTGGCTCTTCACTGCCTTCTGCGATGGTCACGTTTAAACAGCAGGAAGGTGCTCAAAGGCTACTTCTGCACGTGTCGGTGCTGATGACAAAAGGAACTACACAGGCACACAGAAAAATGCTATTATTATATACTGCTCTCAAAAGGGAATTCAGTTTGGCCTTCATTTTTAAGAGCTAATATTCTTTTATCTGATCAAATGGTAAACAGTATTGGCAAATCAGGTTTTCATGGCATATGTATTTGCAGACAAAACTTATATTCAGCCGTTTCTGAGATGATCCCACAAATCTGTGTTGATATCCGCTGTGGTCACATTCTTAAAAAGCTTGGAAAATGGAACAGCCTCCCATGCACTGCTTTAAATCCTGTACAAGGACTTCTTCATTTTCTAATTGAAGGGACTTTCTAAGCAGGCAGTGAGGAGCAGCTTTGGAAAATGAGGGAGAGGATGTTTCCAAAATGCTGCTTTTATAGTGCCTTTAGTTACTGTATTCTGTAGGGATCCAACCCAAAACTTCAGCACCGAGACCTGCAATGTGTCCCGGCAGGAAGGCGTCCCTCGAGGGTGCTCTGCCCTGGGGCGGCGTCTCCACAGAGGCCTCGCGCAGCCGCTGCACCAAGTGGGTGCTCCTGGGCTGCCCGAGGGGAAAGGCACAGACAGATCACAAATATTGCTGTTTTGTTTTGGTTTCGTTTGTGGTGGCATTGCCAGCCACTTTGTTTAGCTGGCCGCCTTGACTCTAGATTGGTAAAATGGTCTCCTCACTTCATCACTCCTCAGGATTCGAGACGCCTGATATCACAGAAGGCACCAAAAAGGCCTTTCTGTGGCCCCCTAGCAAAACCCAAGTCACTGGTGTTTAATGCAGCTGGGCACTCCTGCCCCTTATCCCCATGGCAGAAGTGTAACAGAGGTCCCAGGTGCTCAGTTCCTCGGCCTTTCTGGGAAAACTCCATCCATCCAGCTTTACAGATTGGTAGAGGATCTTTTTCTTTCTCTCTTTTTTTTTTTCCTCTTCTATTTCTGGGGGAAAACTGTTGACAGAACTATTACAAACCATCCCCAGCCTGTTTTGCTGGGAGATACAATCATGATCAGAGGACATGAAATAAATTCACACAGACCAGTTGCAACTTGCTTTTTTTGTTACCATAAAATATAGTATATGAAAGAGATCACTGATTAACTTTGATCAGTTTATGGAAAATAACTATAGCATCAAGAAGATAGGCAGCCTTTTGCTCACAGAAAATGTTTTTGCTCTTTAAGCAGTTATTGACCATTTGTTAAATATTTTAATAAACACAATTAAAAACAAATCCTCCTGCAAGTGCATTTTGCATGCATAAACCCAAACTGCCTCCCCAGAGAACAAGGGGAAGAAAAACAACGATCCAAAGTGGATGTCACTGACTGGAGTAAAATTCTTGATGGACAATGGTCGCAGCTGCCACTGCAGTCAGTGGAGGCACTGATGTTTTATACTAGCTTAGAATATCTAGACACAATTGTTTTGTACTTATACTGAATAGGCAAAATACCTATGTTTACACTATCAATCATTTTCACATTGAAGAGTCAACGAAGCCATGTTCAGCTCCGTGAATACCCTTTACTTAGAATATAGGGAACAACAAGCTCCTTCAAGACAAGGATCTCAGGCACCAAAGCCAAGGCTGGAGAGGAAAAAACAAAACCAAAAATGCCCAAAAGCCATAGATGAGTGTTCACACAGAAATGCTTTCCACTTCATACCAAATATACTAACCATTGTAGAAGTCTTCCTACATCCCTATGCTCTGGAAAGGCAAAAGGTCTTGGTCCCCTTTTTACAAATAAATAGCATTGCATCAGAAGTAGAATGGATTTTGCTATTAATTTCTCCTTTTACTATTGATCTGTACTCCTCCTCCCCCCACATGCAAAGAACCAGCTTGCAATTCAGCCCTGTGGAAGAGAGCAATGCAAGGGAATCAGATGCCAGCTGAAAAGAGCTATATGCACTGTCTGATCTGCTGCAACGGCAACAACTTAAAAATCAAATAATTTATAGATGCCCCCAGTACCAATTTCCGAGCATCTAAAGAAACACCGAGTGTGTGTGAATAGGAGAAATGTTGAATAAGCTTCTCAAGTTTGGCAAGGCCTTTGAAGTTGTACATATTTTTATGTAGGATCAGATGACCTAGCTCCAATTTTTCACTATTTATGTTTCTGATGTAATTGTGCTCTGCATTTTTTCACAGATGTAAGGTATATAAGTGAACCTGAAATTTGTTTTGCTGAGACTTCTTTAAAATATCCTTCCAAAAATACTTCCACCGAAAGCAACTGGAACAGCAGAGAAGGTGCACACCTTTCCTTTTTCCTCCCTGGGACCCAAAACGGGCCAAGTTAATGCTGTCCTTGTAACTCCAACATCACATTTCACACTAAGCTCACGATGAGCTAAATTTTCAGTAGGGTTCACTACGACTGTTCAGATGAAACATCTTATCATTGTAATATACCACCCTGTTCAAGCAATGTTTTGGGTTAGGACAAAAACATCGGGGCAGGAATCTTTACAAAAACTGCTTGTGGGGTTCCTAGAACACTGTGACATCCCAAGACTTCATCCCACTTTGAACAGAAACAGACATAAGAAACACTAATTTTTCACATGCAAACGTTTCTGGACGTCCTTCCCACCAGAATTTTCAAATTCTCTTGTCTGCATCCCATCCCAGATGAAAGCTTCCCACAGAAAGTCATGGCAACTACACATTCCCTGGCAGGGTTACTCAGAGCAGCCAAGGGGCTCCAGGGCAGCAGGCAGTAGCACTGGGAAGCAAAGCTGCAGCAGCCCCCAGACTTCACACACACACTTTGTTTAGCTGCTGAAGTGGACAAAAGCCATTCAGTGCCATCACCATATGAGTGGTAGCACTTTGCATCACCTAGCAATAAAAACACCCAAAAGAGAGAGACAGGGAATCCCCTATAAGTGATGATGATGCACTGAAATGCTCATGCAGAGAACGACCTCTCTCCCCACAAGCGATGGCACCACACGCTGAAGAATAGTCCTATACACTGGAAAAATAAAGAGGAACAGACAGCATTCTGTAAAGGAACAGCAGAAATGGAGCACTGCCTTCCTCATTTTTCTGTATTTATTTTCAGCTCTCACAAACATAAACACACATTCAACTGCCTCCATTTGGCTTTTCCCTTCATAGTCAATGTCAAAGGCTCATGAGGAATTTCTGGAATTGGAAAGGATATCCTGACTCATGCTTTACGAGATGTCCCTAAGAGCATTTCAGAGAACGAAGCAGCCAGTGGCCTTGGCACTGCAGGCTCTGTCCTCTCTGCAGCCCCCAGCATTGTTGGGCCATCATGTTGGACAGTGTGTGAGGATCAAGCAGGAGGTGGGGATAAAGGCCACAATGCTGTGCAGATGCCCCAGAGAAGACCAGAAAGCAATGGGCCTCCATGGGAAAAGGAGGCAGAAAACTCAAGTGGCACTTAAATGCACCGAAGCTTAAGGCTGCTTACGAAAATGGCTCTGGGTGAACAATTAATTTCAAACCAGGCCAAATTGAAGAAAAGAAGCTTGATGCACACACCAATTTTGTCCCTCAAAGACAAGAATTGCCTAATCAATAATAGTGCTAAAAGGAGACGGGCGCTCTCAGGGGTACCATTACAAAGAATTGTACTGAGTTTTAGCCACCTGGATCCCAACAGCTTTAATAGATGTCACATGGATAAAACTCAGTTTAAAGCTTTAAAAACTTAGTCCTGGTCTTCCTAGGCATCCATTGCCATCAGGTGGCAAATACAAAACAGCAGGAGGCACCGGGACATTTACTCCTGCATTGACCAGTGCCAGAACCTGCCTAGGAATCCGCACTGCCGTGTCCTGAGTCTCAGTCCCTGGTGCCAAAGAGCAAGACACGGACGAGAGGGAAATGGGGAGAGCAGGAAAGGAAGCCCGCTGAGCCCCAGCCCCTCAGACACGTTTGGAGCAAGATGCATCAGGAACTCACAGAGTTGGGCTAATCCAATCAGTCCTAGTCTTCCATTAGCTAAAAATAAACGAGGACTTTTTAGGTGGTGCCTTCTCCCCCGCCCCCTTCCAAATTGTGCTCAACCTCTTAATGGAAAAGCTTCGAGGGGTTTAAGGTTTTAAATCAAATAAAGAAGCAGACAAAAGGAGAAAAATCCAATCAGAGCAGAAAGGGCTGGCTTACAGGAGAACTGATTTTCTTCCTATTTCCACCAGCACTGAAGTCCACAGAAGCAGCAGCCAGAACGACAGAAAGAAGCAGAAAAAGTAAGGAAGTTCTTTTTCTTTCTTATAACATACATAACCTTACATGAAGAAAGGCAGCATCCTGCAAAGAAGATCTGGGCTCAGCTCAGTGGCCAGGTCTGCTAGCGGTTGGCTGCGAGGCCGTGAGCTCTCTGCTGCCCTTCTCGGCAGCTCATCCAGCCTTGAGCTCTCCAGGACGGGGATCCCTCCCTCGCTGCGAGCAGCCTCCCAGGGAGAGGCGGCTTCAGCCCGGCCCAGCCTGGCTGCTCGCACACAACACAGAGCAGCCAAGTAGCTGCAACCACTTGTTTAAAGGAAATGAGAAAGTGCGAAGCAAAATGCTCAAAAGCTCAACAAAGGGAATGAAAATGAGTGAGCAAACCAGAGAACTTGAAACAGCAACCAGCCAAACCCTGAGACTTGTCACAGTCTCAAAAGATGAAGACTTATCTGCTGGTCCAACGTCTTGACAGCCTAGAGAAGACTGCACAGCTAAAGTTCAGGGCTGTTGTGATCAGACACTGGTTACAAAAGAGGAAGGGAATGGATTTTTTTTTTGCCGAAACAGTAGATAATTGTCATGGGTATGCAAGAACTAAGAAGGTTTTTTTTCTTCTATAACTCAGCCTGAAAATATTTCACACTATGGAAGGAGGGGGGAAAAAAAAAAAAAAAACTCAAAACAACCTAAGAGCGAAGACAAAACTGTATGAGAAACTATGGGCGTTGAGCTTTCTACTGAAATACAAGTCTAAAGTTTGATAAAACCTGACTGCTGGAGATGGTGCTTGTTGGTCCAATTCAGACCCTGTTAATCTGGCAAGATTTGAATGCAGCCATGAGTGCAGGCCTTACAAGCCACCTAACATTTGTGAATATGCTGCCTTCTGCAGGATCTCTCTTCAGGGACGTTAGAGTAAGTCGTGTCAGTCCTCCTGAGTTGAGCTGGCACTCTCGAAATCCCAGTGCATGGGAAAGGTGTAAATGCTGATATCTGAGGAGGCAGAGCAACATGGAGCACCTCTACTACTAGCTAAAATGCCTTGGGCAAAAATGAGAGTAGAAGAATGGGCAGAAAAAGGAGAAATAGAGTGGTAAAATGGAGACGGAAATTAAATAGCAAAGGAGCGCAGTAGCGAAAAGAGAGTATGGGAGGGTATGGGAAGCAGATGAGGAAAATGAAATCAATCAAAGATAAGAAAAAAAAAAGGCAATAGAAAAAAAAAAGGTAATAAAATAATAAAAAACCAAAACACTTCCCCACACAATAGAAAAGAGGTATACCAAAGGGTGACGGAGGAAAGTGGTGATGCAAGAAGAAGCAAGGAGGAGGGGGAAAGGTGTGAGGAGCTGAAAATGACTCGAGCTGGAAGAGAAAATGGGAGTGTGAGGAAAAGGAAGGTAAAGAGAAAGAACCGTGCGGGGAAAGGACCAGAAAGAGGAGACCAATCCTAGGGAGCCTGCTGTGGTGGGTCACAGCGGAGTTCACAAGCCCATGCACTCCAACTATTTCTTTTTGATTCTGTGTCATTGTCAGGCTTCAGACTGCAGCTGCAAATTGTTTGTCTGGCAGTTCGGGTAGGTTTGATTCAATAACTCCTATAAGAGGGCAGGCAGGATATCAATGCTGCTTTATTGCCTTTTTCTCTGCCTACAATAGCAATCCTCCAGTTATACAGTATTATAAAGTGCCATCACTGGGGGTTGTATCTCAGCGTAGTCACGTCTCATCTTTCTAGGCTATAATAAGCTGGCAAAGGTGGAAGTCTGAAACTATGTGAGCTCTGTGAAACCATTAACACCGAGGCCCAGAGATCGGCACCAGGGACTGGCACCGAGCAAACAACACGCCTTGGCTTCCCCAAGACTATAGCGCAGTGATGGGGAGCTGCATCCTATGGGATGAGCTTTACCAAAGGGGCTTGGAAGTCCGTGTTGAGTAGCACTCTGGCCACTGGTGGGCAGAGCATTAATATCCAGAAAGCTGCCACTGCTACTGGAAGGTAGAAGAAATAACCTACACTTGATGTCAACTGGGCAACTTCTCATATCTCCCTTTAAATCCTCAGATGTGAGATCCTCAAGAATAACCACTCAACAACTTTAAACATCAACTCACCATTTTCCTCCTGAAGTTGGTCCCTTCAGGCTGTACAGCTGTCCCTCACCAGCCTCACATAGAAGTATTTCCCCAGTCTTCACTGTGCATGATCTGTCAATAAAAAGAGGCTCTCAGTTACCCAATGCTGTCAAATAGCACCTTTTACAAACACTAAATTCAAGTTAAAAATGTCACAGCAAAACAGGAAAACCATCACACAGAAAACTGCTTGTGAGGCATTTGTTGGTGCCCTGGCACACTGTTCTGGTTAAATCCACACAAATCAGAAAAGAACTTCTGAGTCATGCCAGGTCATTAGAAAAATGGAGAGCAGCTGAATAGAAAGTGACCCTTTTTGTCTGCCTAAACTTTTATCTTACATATAAATATATATATAATCTCTCTCTCTCACACACACACATTATATATATTATATATAATATATATATATATAAAAAAAAAATCGTAGGTGGATGTCTTCTAGGATGTATTTAGAAACCACTGTG
>JAVCKT010030159.1:7129-25647 GCA_032273925.1 Rhynchotus rufescens | reverse complement strand
ACATGAAATGCCACTGAGAGCAGCACTGAGTAAATAAACACAGGGGAGGCTACACTTCTCTGAAGCAAATTCTTCTGACAGAACTGAAATATCATAATTGCTTCTGAGTAACTTCTTTTAATTCTGTATTAGGGTATATGTATGTCCAAATACCTTAAAGCATAAAACCTCAAAAAAAAAAAAAAAAGGGGAAAGTTTAAGATGACTACTCTTCCAGTCTTAGTTAGGATTTGCATCCTCTATGTTACACTCAACCAAACCTGGAACTATAAGCACCATGGAGAACTTTTAGCCTCCTGGGCACCTGTGAAACTTAATATGACTGTTACTGCTTGATATAAATGAGTTACGTTTGACATATGAACATTAAGTGAACTTACGTTAGGTTTGTGTATGTGTGTCTAGTTATAAATAGAGGCTTAAGACAAAAATATCTAAATATCTAAAAATATCATCTAAAAGATCTGTGAGTTTTTGCAACCATGTTACTTTACCATAAGTACAGAGTTATTAATAGATACAATGGCAACTAATATTGCCACTGAGTTTGATCTTTGATCCTCCCCAAGATCTGTGCTCTGCATGTTTCTTACCCCATGCCTTGGGCTGAAAACCTCCCCGCTCCTCTCCCTCTGCCACGTCCAAAGCCTAGGAGAGAAAACACCATTTAACAGCAAGAGCAGAGAAGGACCCGCCTGCTAGTCTTGCTAGCACATTAAAAAATGCTATGATTGAATAAGAAATTTAGGATACACGTTTCAGTAGGACTCAAAACCTTTGGTATCTTCTCTATACCTAGTACAGTAGAAGCTCAAATACTAAAAAAAGAACTTAAAGCCTCATGCCAAACTGATAAGTGACACAGCTGTTGTAAAATTACTGGCTATGACATGACAATGTTTGTCTCCAATTTCTCATTTAGGGCAGCAAGATCCCAAAACCCCAGCCTACTTTTGTACTTAGGTCTCTCAAGGAACTTCCTTTTGCTCCTTGTCTTGTTGAACCAACACAGGTATTCATATCCCATTTATGGTTTTTTTACACCGGGATTCACTGCCCACCCCTACCTCCTCCTGCACAGTCTTCAAGTTACTACCACACAATTCCTTGCATTCCTGCAATCCTATTGACTGCCAGGACTATTAACCAACTTAAATTATGCAAATTTGTAAGACTCCCTTATCACCCCACAAGACATTAATCTCTGTTTAACACAACAAAGTATTTTCTGTCTCCAATTTTGATACCAGACTCTGTTTACAAGCTTCTTGCTATAGAGAATAGCTTTATTTTTGTATGTGTTTTGTATGCACCAACAAGGCATTTGAATTTTTGTATTATTTAACCATCAATAAAGTACACTTTTGCATAAACTTTTAGAAATTCTTATTTTCTGCAGTATTTTTCTACCCAGACCTCTTTCCATTTTATGTTATCAATATCTGAAGTTACTCAATTTTTTTTTTTTAAAACACATTTTGCATTACAGAACAGGAGCAGGTGAAGAGCTGCAAACAGAGATCACAATAATGATTATTTTAATGACGAAACTATGCAGTAGTTGCAAGTCAGCAAGCAACAAGTTTGCTGGAACATGAACGTTGTCTCTCATAGCCAACAAAATACTATTTGTCCAATAAACAGATAGCTGTCCGTTCTAGATAGAATTATCTAGAACGGACAGCTTGAATTTGGATCAAAATTTACCCCTTATTTTCATGGGACCACCTTAACTGATTAAGAACAGTAGCTCCAGGACATGGTAAAACCAGTTTAAGAAATTCCTGGTTGTCTCTCTTTGCCACTCATTCTTACTCTTGCCCTAATTCACTGCCCAAGTTTCAAAAAGTCATTTCTGAAGGATTAAATGTCCACTACCTCTGTTTTAAGGGCGTCTCAGAAGCCTCAAAAGAGGAGGATAGCTTTACACTCATCTAGATAACAGTTTACTTATATTTCCAGACAAGAGGACAAGTGCCAGCCACATGGAAACCACGGCACTCCATGGAGGAAGGATTCCCATCAGTCCCATCAGTGTTTTGGTGGGACAAGAACATCCAAGAAACACAGTGTGAGCAAGGCCAGGCTGGCTATGTCTACAGCTTCCCGCTCCTTGCTCTCCTCTTCCCAAGGGGTTGTCAAGAGAACAGCAGTCAAGGAGGAGGTAACAAAAACGCAGCTCAGAGCCAGCAATCACCTCCCCTCTTTACCCAGCCCTGCTGTGGAGATGTGTATTTTGTTCTGCCATAAACATCACAGCCCCAAATCCCACCGTACCTGACCAATTCTACGTGAGTCTCTCAGCTTTCCTAGCCTAGCCTAACTATTCCTGGCTTAGGTCTTTTCATCCTCATCTAACTGAATCCCCATTCTTGGGGGCTGATCTGTGGACACAGCAGAGTAGCAACACTCAAGACACAAGATAAAAGCCAGTGCACTCCAGATCATCATTCTGTCCAGTAAATAATTCAAAAAGGTAGAACTGGCTAAACAGGTTTGCTTGGGTGCACTGCAGAAACCATCTACATAATAAATTTACTTCTTATTAACCATCTGGAAGTCTAACCTTCCAGGCCACATGGTATCAGTTGGTACAGTTATCAATACACCACTAAGCACCATTTACTAACGAGGCACAGAATAATGGCCTACATTTTGCTGAGCAAAACTCAGGTACAGGACCTCTCAGGAGGTACAAACCACAGAAACAGTAAAGCAGATATATTTGAGTGAAGCAGACATTAGGCATAGAAATATTGGTTGCAATAGCCAAGATGAGAGCACAAATCAGTTCTAGCAGAAGAGCTAAGTCTTCCTAGGCCCCAAAGTCTGTAAAAATAACTCTAACAGAGCAAAAAGGAGATGAAGTTTTACTAAAAGAGACACATGACAAGATACTGTTTCAGTGTTACCAGTCAATGTCTGTCTACCGGAGTGGTTAGAGTAAACTAGTGGCTAAAAGCAGAAGCAAAGACCTCTAGCAATGCGGGTATGTTTTGGGTATCAAAGCAGGGCTGCTAATGAAGTTCCATGTCTTAGAAGTCTTAGAAATCTATCAGCCAGCAAGATCTTGCCCACAGAAGATCACTTCGAAATCTAATATTAAGTTTACCTGAACTTGAGTTTCAAGTGATTTCTCTTAACTTCATAAAGCTATGCCAATGTTTTCTGTCAAACTGAAGTACAGCTCACTCAATTTATTTTAAACAGCAAGTGCAACAAAAAGCATCCCAATAAAGACAAAAGTAGCTAGAAAAGAAACTTCTGAGGAATAAATTCAAAATATGGGACAGTCAGAAGTCACTACTGAAAGATTAACTTAACCCAGACAGAAAATCTCATGATCTGACATAAGGCTCCAGTGGGAAGGGCTCTTATTCTCTTTGTTGCAACTGGGTCTCTCTAAGATTCTCATGCTGAAGAGTTATTCCTGGATAACAAAATTGAAAGATGGCCTTAAAATCCTCCAAGTCACAGCCTTAGAGCTGACCAAGAAAATCCAGGAAGCAACTGCAAAGTCCCATCCTGTATCTGCAGACTTAGTACTTGTTAAGAGTGGCTAAAAGGTCAGTGAGCAAAAAGCACTTGACACAAATTCAGGAGCAAGGAAACAATTTAAGCGCCCAGTGCCACAGAGCTACTAAACTGGGAGTCATTCTCACTTGTGCCCACAAGTCCTGTCCCCATTCCTGCGCTGGGGGTTTTGGCTCATGCAACCAGTGCATGAGCACAGAACTAACACTGGAAAACAAGATGATGAGTTTCATTCAAAGAGTTCATTGTTTGTTAAAAGCTAGTAAATAAACTGGCCAATATAATATAAAGCTGTTGTGCACTACGACCATGCAGTGAAAGATGCCTCAACTTCCTTAGGTTAAAAGCAATTGCGTTTTATTTCTGGCTGAGGTAGTTTTAAACTTAGATCAACGCTCTGATATAATTCAAAAGGCACCAGGGGACAGCCAGGACCAATTCCAGCAGTAATGTTAAATTATGCTGCACAAAAGTATAACCTTAACACTGTTCAAAAAATCTCTATGTATAGCTTATTCAGAAATTTATCATAATGGTCGTTTCCAAAAAAATTACCTTTTTCAGCTGTGGTAATTCACAGTCAGTACTTCTGTCAACATTTTTATCTGCCCACAAAAACAGAGCAAGCAACTTGGCAGAAGCTCATTAAATCTTCAGGTGAGACGGCAGGAATGGGTTCTCCGACAATTAATCAGAATATTAAGAACCAAATCAAAACAACAGAGACATCACACACAGCATAAGGTCACTGCCCTGCTTTTACAATCCCTCAATAACATTCCTTCACATTCCCTTACACTTGGGCCTAGAAACAACAGCCTAATATATCAAGGTGAGTATTACTTAGTCATTTCTGTTCCAGGAAATCAGGAGCAGGGAGCTCCTCATGCTACTACTCCATGTGACAGCACTATTTAAAATTGAAATATTCAAAATATGTTTTTGTTTCTATTAGCATTTTAATTCTGCTCAGCTGAGTACTGTATTTTTCTTCCTGCTCTCCAGGATCACCCTCTTACTTTCCTTCAGTCAAGGACTCTTACACTAGCTATGGCTTATTAAATTTACATTTTCTGCCATAAATGCAGACACCCAAAATAAAGAAGCCACTTCCAACCGGTGGTGAGAGTTCTCTGTTGCCAGGAACATGCACCAGGACAAGCCAAACAAGCCTAGTCCGAATTCCATTACCATCCATGCATGGAAAGAACTGTCAATCTGATTCAAAATGTCCCTTTCTCCAAAAGGGAAATTCTGCATGGAAGTGCAGGATAAACGTGCTGTACCGTAACCTGAATGGGGCTACTCCGTTAACTTCATAGCCTACTTTATGGAGGGTTCAAATAGCTTAACTTGCAGACCTAAATTCTTCTGCTTTCACACGTACCTTTTATCACAAAACTAAGAACTTCACACAGAGAGGTTTAAATAGATGAAGAGACTTTAAGGCTAAAAAGAGGCCCATGAATAGCTGAAATGAAAAGGAAATGCAGACTGGAAAAGCAGCCAACACCCAGGATTTGTATTTATCTCAGGTATTTAATTGAACAGCTTTAGTGTATGCTCTGAAAATGCAGAGTCAGTCATTCTAAATCTCCATCCTACCCAAATAAACACTGAAGTTTTATTTATTAGCTCACATTACTTTTGTCTGCACGTAACCCTTTTCAACAACATGCACAGAAATCTCTTTCAACTTAGTAGCCATGTTTAAAAAAAACTGCAAAAACAAAGTTCTGGATAATGTCAAAAAAAAACCCACATGAAATGCAGCTTCTTAAATAATGCAGAACTGACTACAGCAAAAATAAACAGGTTGTGACCTCTAGAAGGTCTGTTCTACATTCATATTCAAAAAAAACCCTAACAGCCTTACTAACTCTAGCAAAGCAAATCCAAAATATATTTTGTGCCAACTGTCTAAGCTTTTAAAACAAGAAAATGTTTAGACATGCAATTTTGGTTACAGAAGCTCCTTTTTTCTCAACAATAGTATATTTTTTAATCTAAAAAAGTTAAAATGACACTACAGAGCACAGGGACTATAAGAAAGTCACTCTACTTTCTTATACACTCAAAAAAAGACTTTGAAAGGCTCCTCATCAGGTACCCGAGACCCAAAATTAAAGCCTAATGTTTTTCCTTTAACTTTTGTTTCCTTTATATATGACAGAAACAAAATCCCTGCCAGTACCCATCCTTTTGCCACCTATGTATTGCTCTGGAAGAACTCAAATGCATTTTCACTTGGCAAACCAGGCTAATTGCTACCAACGAAACTAACAGTTTCTGTGCTGAATCAAGACTGAAAGTTCCTCAACCTGCTATCCCACTATCAGCCACGGCCTGTCAGGGGCCAAAGGAAGAGAGCAGGAGCTGAAAGCCCAGCACACGCTCCCTGGACACCCTGGACACCCTCCTGCTCTTCGGCCATTTGTGGGTCTAAGGCTGCTTGAGCAGCCTTAGACCACGATTAATCCACACGTGTCACAACCCTCTGTGGTTTTTGCTTTTTAGGATAAACGTGACCAGTTTCCCTTGTGTAAATTCTCATCACTGGCAATGTCTCACTGAAAGGACTCCCACCAGTCAATTATCTGTATGAAGAACCATCCCCTTTAGCTCACTGGGGACCTGTAACCTACTAATTTCCTTTAGTATCTCCTCATTCTCAAGTTTGCACACACGGATCCAATTGACTTCCCCTCACAAAAACTTTCCAGATCTCTACACATTCCCCCTCAACTTTACCTTTTGCAGGCTGAGAAGTCCTAGCCTATTCACTCCTTGCACGCCATCAATGTACAGTTTCCATGCCCTTTATAAACCTCCTCTACCCTTTTCTAAGATGGGGTGGAGGGCAGTGGGAGAACCAGATCTGCCCTTAAACAGCACAAAATGGCAACGTAAGGAAGACCGTGTCTGCAAATTATGTTAATTTTTATGGTTTTAGAATGGAAGATTATAGTGTAAACATCTTTCTCTGTACTTCCTTCGTTAGATCCCACCCGAGATGCTTGTGGATCCACAGCAAAACTGATGCACAAATGTAACCACTTTAATACAACTACTATCAATCACCACTGCAGTATTTTTAAGTGGCAAATTAACTGCATTCAAGAAATTCGATTCTGAAAGTGAAAGGAGGTCATCATTAAAAGAAATATAAAAATAAAGGCTTCTTTCCCAAGCTCTCTCTAGCTAGTAGAGATGAGTGTCCTGTAGCACACCTGGTGATGGGCTTTTGCTTTCTATTAATCAGGCAATAAATCAGCCCCACTTCACCTGCCTGATCTCCTTCATGGCAGCAGCTAATGCTGTTTGGACACTACAAACCTATTAAAGTTGCAGGGAATGCCACATAGCTGTTAATAAAAGATCTACTGCATAAGGAAGCCAATGCCTACAGCACTAAGGCAGAAATTCTCTGTATCAAGCGTTTTTCCTGCTAAATAGCACACCATCACCACAGTCAATCCCTTTCCTGCTATTTTTGGGGCATGGCACATTTCTTTAAATGAGGTTGCTCTACAATGAAGCAGTAACAAGATGGCCCAACAAATCAGCCCCTAGAAAGCAGCCAGCAAGATGATTCCAGCCTGAGAAGGCAGCTTAAAATAGAGAGACAGGAGTGCATTGTTCAGACATTAACTGCCCCCTAATTTATATCTGATGCCTAAATTCCTGAACACACACACAGAGCAGGAAACATTTCTAAAGAAAGGGCTCTGTGCTCATCACCAGAAACCTACTTATTTCTGGTTGGAGAATTTTATAGCCTGTGTTTAACTATTTTATTTAAGCCCCTGTAAGAGACGTGAATTAAAAGGTTTTACACAACTCCCTGCAGATTTCAAGGGCTAGCATTACAAAATGAAATCAGGTATTTACTGCCACAGAACACATACACTTGTAATAAAACGATCCAGGAGCTGTGCAAATCATTTATCACAGACAGCTGAGAACACTTCGTTAAGATACTATGTTCACATGAACATACAGCATAAAATATCTGTTAGGGAGATACAGAAATACTATATACACTAACATACAGAAACAGGAACATCTTCAACCAATTTCTTCAGTAATATATGTCAGCTTGAGATTCATGATTAAGTGTCTCGGTTTGAGACACATACTTACATAGAAAGCTACAGCTAATAATAAAGAGTGTATTTTGGTTCCTAAAGTTAATAATTAATAGTAGCAATAATAAAAGACTGAATTGAAACTACAAATCAGCCTCTGGAGCAAACTTAAATTACACTCAAGAACTTAAAAGAAAATCCTATCTTTAAACTTATAATTTGAGTATAAAGAATTATTTTCTAAAAATATACTGAAATCTTTAAACTCCAATCCACAGTGTTAAAACACCAAAAAACCCAGCAGTGAGTAACACCACAACCTCCTCCGCAAAGCTACCTCTCCACAGGCACGATGTGATAGCTGCAGATTCACATGCACAACCGAGCCACACTCTTGAGAGCCCCCTGAGAGCTGCACATCTCTGCATCTTCCCAACCCCTCAAGAAGCAGTTGGGGGCACTAAAGTTGGAAACACCCAATTACTGGATATTCCAAAGAGCACAGAACAGTCCCTTAGAGGCACAAAGGCTTCCCCCTCTCCCCTCGCCTTGGGTCAAGTGTTATTTATTTCCTGAGTCAAGTGTTACTTATTAAGTGCATTAGCTCTGCCATGCAAACTGCCACTTTAGCTCATTTAACAGCCCCTTCCCCTTATAATCTGTACAGTATCTGGATTTCCCTCTCTCAGTCTAATAAAAACAAGCCTCTTTCCTCTTAGTCCTGTGAAAATCCAAAGCAGGCACCCTGATTCCACATCAAACCCCCAATCGCTATCTTTCGCATCTCTTCTGTAGGATAAAATCTAAATTGTATCTGCACCTTCCTATAGGATTCTCCTTCCACGCATCTCCTTATCAGCTCTTCCATCCCAGCTTCTCTCTCACAAAAAAGCCTCCAAGGTGGCCAACATTCTCTTACCAGGTCCTAAAAAGAGACTGTGATCCTAACAGTGACATCCATCCAAAGCAGTGGCCCGAGTAGCCATCAAATCCCTCCCCGAGGGCCCTAAGGAGGAATCCTGCAGTCTCCTGCTGTCCAAATACGTCCCGAGGTGCACTCCAGTCACAGCAGGCTGGCAGTATCAAATCTGGGAAAGCAGCTTGCCAAAGCCAAAGCACACCAGCCCACAGCACAGGAAATCCTCACAGAGGTCACTTATATGTCTTTAAGTGACTCTGACTTCAAATAATGAATGCGGGGGAGCAGAGGAACTCAAGTTAAAGGTGGCTAAAGTGCTTGTGGAGTCAAACAACAACTAACAAATGTTTAAAAGGCAGCTTTTTGATTACGGACGATGGAGCTCCGTTTCGGGAGATGGACACAGTGCAGCCCCACACCGATGCCACCGCCTCACCTCTCCCACGGCCACGTTTCCCGCGGTCTGAAGGCCTTTCCCCTTGGTTGTTGTCCACTCCATTCTCTTCAGCTCTAACTGTGGAGAGAGAAGAGCTTAAAAGAGGCTTTAGCAACTAGCACATGAGACAATAATAACCAGCTGCTTAATCGGAGCCCCCGAAGAAAAAGCAAGATTAAAAAGTCAAGTCAAAAGTCAAAATTCTCCCACCTTCCTTGGCGTTCTAGCTACAAGCAATTACATTTACTCTGCACTAAACATAGGAAGCAAGGAGGAAAATGTCCTTCAGCATACATGCTGGTGTTCCCTAAAAAGAGGTTATGATTTGGGCTCCACTGTTAATTAGCAAGGCCTCACTTTGCAAAAAAGCAGGCGCTGCCCTTACACCATTCTTCCTTCATAATGTGCTGCTTGTTAACACTGAAAGAATAAGAGAAACAAATAGACAGGTTCTTCTTGCAACTATTACATCCCTAAACAACTAGGAAAACTTAAAAGAACTCTACTCTGTTTAAATTAGAGAGGGAAGATCACTAGAAAGTGCGCTGTTAAAAAGCGCTGCAATTTATGTTCTGCAGGAAACTCCCAGGCAAGTTCCCAGGAAAGCTGGCTCACTCCCTGATGGAAAAATCCCTCAGTAAAACATTACTGAGCATTTTGTGCTGCACAGCTTCTTTCAGCTGCAGCAACAAAACCCCACGTAGGTGTCCAGAAACGTGAGAAGAGAATATCTCAAGATGGGTTTGAAAGTCTTTAACTCCAGTACAGAAAAGCAGTCAAGTGGCATCTGGCTCTTGCAGAAATGTCCCCACAACCCAGCTTTGATTTTGATGCATTTAATTTTTGTTTGTTCCAAATGCAGCTGCAAGATTCATTAATATATTTTCTTATCTTAATGTTAATATATTCTTATAAAGATTCATGGCATTTTACTTGTCACAATATTTGAATATCTTCCAACCATAAACTTGATGTTGGCTAATGCTGTAAACTGTTTTCTTGCTTTTAGGGAAAAGTTCTGCTTCTTTTTTTTCTTTCTTCATTTCCATTTTTCTTCTCTCATATCAGTGTTTTACAAGGCTCTCATAAGCAATACGTACAGCTTAGATATTGCTGATAAAATAACTTAGCTTAAAAGGAAACACGTATGCAATGGTGATCTAATGTGATGCTTTCTAACTCAGAAAATGTCAGCCCTCTTTTGGACAATATGTTATTAAACCTGTATAAACTGTAGCAATTCTTTAAATGTTTCAATTCACCAAGCACTTTCTCTGCTGTAGAAACTCACCTTTGGCTGAGTTATGTGAGTAATATATGCTAGAGGTTAATAATGAAGCCAGTCTTTTCATTCCTCTTATGAGAAGAGGAGAACTTCCTCAAGTTCTCCTACTCACAAAAGGAGAGATAGCCAAGGTTGGATATTTTTTCGTTTAAAAAACCAAAAATGTGTATCTGCTACACAGTAACATATTTGCTAAAGTAGTTTTACAAAGATTCAATTCTAAAACTTAGATAAAAGAACAGCAAATTGCTGAAGATCAATTAATCAAAAAGACAGAAGTTTAATTTAAACCAAGGCTGTCTCTGAAAAATATATACACATACCAAAAAAGTCACGTAGAGAGATCAAGCATACCTGTTACACAACAACAGGTTATAACAACTTCAGCACGGAGCTTTAGCTCTCATGGATTTTATTCCATTTAGCATTTCCTCTCAACGCAACCAGTTTCAGCTGCAAGAAAAGCATTTAAATCTTTCCAAACCAGCCCCTATACGTACACTCTCGGCCACGGCTGCCTCCTCTTCCCCGTCTGTTGGAACTTCCCCGTCCACGACTCACTTCTCTGTCCCCTCGTTTTTCTCTGTTTTCTTTGTTTTCTGAACTTTCCTTTCCAAGGCTTTTCTTCTTTCCCCCTACAGTCTCCCACGAGGTCTATTTGGGTAGAATAGAATTAAACACAAAAGTCAAAACCAGAAACAAGTCAGTTCTCTATATGCTCCCACCTCATATCCCTTTGATGGAAAAAAAAACAGGCATTTGTGTAATGCCACACATGTAATTCCTAAGAAAACTACACTGACACAAATGGGAAGAGGAAAAAGGCTGGGGTTTTTTGTTTCTTTGAGAAGATGAGAAAGAAATGAGTTTTGGAAGTTTAGTTTTCTCTTGGAAGGGGAGGAATCCCACATATCTCTGGCCATAATGGACCTCAGTAAGCCTAGCCTAGAAAGGCCACACTGGAAAACCTGCAAAATAAGCAACAGTTCTCAAACCATCTACATAAATCTAATGAGGGAACCTGCACAGAATATTTTTCTTACAAGGAAAGGGAAAAATGCTTGTAGGAATCACTGAGCCCATGCCATCAGCCACAGACTGGTGAGAATATCCCAGGAAGGGTCAGGGGAGAGGGAAATACACATACACACACAAAATATATTGGTCAGATCTAGAATCCAAGCACTAATAGCCAGAAAGGCAGAATAAGAGCTCAGAAAATGAAGACTGTGAAATAAATTCAGGGATCACATCAGTGACACAGGCACATCTGTCACAGACACGGGAGTTGAAAACAAAATAACTAAAACACATGCTGAGAAAAGGATGACAACTGGTATATTATGTAATAGCACAGAGAGCCTATTAAAACACAGCTGCTAAGCAAAGAAGAAAAAACATCTTTTCAAACCATTAAAATAGCAGATATACTTATATAAATGTCAGGAATCTCCAACTCAAGGAGCTTAAAGTATAGATAATATGCTCAAGTGTGGAAATTCCATATAGAAATACAGTGCCATCAAAGGTGAAGCACTTGATAAAGCCATGAACTCAAAAAAGCAGCTACATCAAAGAAATAGTTTGGCTATCAGTTATTTTAGGTCCCGCCCTGCCCTCCTCTCAGTTCAGACAAGCTAGGCAAAGACCAGCTAATCTGAGCTGCCTATAACCTTAAAATACTCGTGTTATTGGGAATGCTGGTGACAAAGCAGCTGATAAATATAAACTCAGTGTCTGAGTGACTCAGAGAGCCTATGCTAGGGATACCACAAGTCTCATTATTTGAAGCAGCATAAGCGAGAAAGAAGGTTGAAATCAGTTTGAAATTTGGTCTCCAGAATGACTGTGGGCCAACTTTGGTGGACTTTGTGTCTGAAAAGTCTTCTTTATTCTAGTTGTAAAAGTTTTAGCCAATAAAATATGCTCTTATGCTCTGCTCTCCCCACCAAGCCTCTTGTATCCAAGGCCAGACTGTCACAACCCCTGCAAGGAAAGGTCTTAAAAACTAACAGTCACACTGAATAAAGCCTTATTACTAAAACTTACTTTAAATCTAAACTTAAAACAGGAAAAATTTGCAGAAAGCAAAAGAAACTACACAATTTACAGCTCCTCAAATCATTCAATAAATCCTTCAAATGAGGTTGAGACAAGAAAGAAAAAAGGTTAAATGCATCAAAACTACTAAAAGAGATGGTGGAATCTTCATTCAAAATGAGTAGTACCACTGCTACCAAGCTTACATCAAATCCATGGTCAAATTGTTCTGGAGTATAGTGGCCTTACAGCAAACCCTTCAAGTTTGGAGGCCCACATGTTTCCATGAAGAAAACATTTCATCACCTCCTGATGAGGACCCTTTTAATTGACACTCTTTCTTCCTGCCTCAACGAGGCCTTTAATTTCTCTGTTTTCATTTCTGAGCTGTATTTTGTCTTTGAGCAATAAGTTCTCCCATATCAAACACTGGATATGCTCCTTCTAATTGATAACCGAGTTCAACACAATTTCTTCCATGCCATGATTACTTGCAACTCTTTGCTAAGCTGAGACAGCATTTAACATTCTTTTTCAACTAGAAAACTACTTTCAACCAGAAAATGACAAATACAAAAAGTACGAGAGAGTACAAAAAAGGCTGGCAAGTTCCCAAGATAGATTTTATCAAGGTGAGATGCTATCTTCTACTCCCAACTTACCCACTTGCTTGGCAGCATCTATTTCTGTGCTTTAGATCATCTCAATTCTTAGAAAAGGGGAGGGAAAAGGGAGTCCCCTCAATCAGAAAGGCATGTGTCCTAGACATTAGCCGGGGCAAGAGGGGCATTTTCCTCATTAACAATAAGCAAGAGTGCATATCCTGAAAAAACATGAGACACTGAGTGTTCATCAGCCAAAAAAATTCAAAAGGAAGTCCAGGTTTCTTTCCTTATTTAGGTGAGATGGAAGCTGGTTAGCTTTCTCTGGTATACACTGAAAATCCTTCCAGCAAAAAATTACAAACACAGCAAGAAATCTGCCTGATACTTCCCGGGGTAAAAAAATATACTGTTTTATGTCAATTTATATGCAACACTGTTTGCTGTTACACACTGTTTTAGAGTTTTCTTTCTGCTCTTCACTAAGGCCATGCTAATGCATAACTTAGTGAAAGCAACTATTTGCCTCATCCTCTTCCCTTTTATTAGAGCTTTTAATGCAACCTGCAGATTTGGGCACCTCTTCCTACTTCTATACCTGCAGCACATATCTATGGAAATAAATTATAACTTAACATACCTGTCTCCCCTTCTAGGCTTATAAAAATGATCTTTGTTTCAAACACACAGCATCCCTTATTCTGGAGCTCATCCACAGCCCTGATACATAATAGGAGAGTATCAGACAGAGCATTCAGTTCTATGACAGAATTAAAATTGTTGCATGGGGAGTAAAAGCTGGAAAACTCTGCAGGAAATCCATCACATTTTCAAAGTTTGGACTATTCCAAGGCATGCACATGACTAAAAAATTGCCCTGGTCTCCATTTCCTTCAGAGGAATTTGAAAGGCAAGACGGAAATTGAAACCTTCCAAAACACACGCATGACTTTCTCAAACATTTCTTCAAAGCAGAAAGGAGCAAGAGACAAAAAGCAGTTTAAGATAAAAGTAAATCCTTACTGTGTCTGAACTTCCTTCCAGCAGTATGTTGATTGCTCTGTTCACGTCCCCATTGCAGTCATGTAGCGCCACTATGCACTCATCCTGGTTTTTCCCCGTCACTTCCATAAGCTGGCAGTAAGAGTCAGACATGTTAAAACATCCAAATTATCATCATAAGAAAATAAGATTAAGCACCATGTAGTCTCCAAGAATGTACATGGCTACTGTGTCAAAAACAACTAAAAATCTTAATAAAGGTACCTGCATTTTACAGAACTGCTTGGGATTCAAGCAGGAAACAGGACTAAACACAAATTGTAAAGGTAAGTCCTTTTTTTTTCCCTCCAGTAAACACTGTCACCATCCAGATGGCTGTCTATGAGCAAAAAGACGCAAAAACCCTGCACAGCTCTAGTGCTGTTGTCTCTGGGCCAAACATCCCTCTCTCTGCTCTACTGTTCGAGAACAGCCACAAGGTAAATAATGGCAGAGAACTGATTCATCTGGAGAAGAACCAAGACCAAGGAGGGGTGGGGAGAGGAAAAAAAAAAAAAAGGTTATTTTTCAGCCAGAGCAGCTCCCTCTGTCCAACTCAGCACAAGGCCACACAATTGGGCATAACCAAAGGCTGCTTATGGACACCTGGGAGTGAATTAGGTTTTGTGAGCCCAGGATGCGCTTCCTGTGGAGTGTAAGATGGATATAATCACAGCCTCTGCTACGGCAAATCTAACAACACCCAGAGGAGAATGGTATGAGCTAGAAATAAACAAAGGCAAAACGCTAGTGATTTCCTATGCAGGATTTTTAAGCCTTATCCCTTTTCCCAGCAGCAGAGCCCCAGGCGCTACTGGTCAGGGCTGCAGGCTTCAGGAAGGAACAGAGAACTTCACCTCTGGCAAAACTGCCATAGCAACATAAGAAGTTTACCAACAAGAACAACAAAATGCAGTCAGCAACTCCTCAAATAAGGTTTTACAGAGGAGAAAAAAAAACAGCAAGTCAAGAAATCAGTCCCTCTGCTGCATTAATGTTTCCACACTGATTCCTGTCTCCTTCTAGGTACACTACTAAGTTCTACATGAGCTGCGTTGTGTTCACTAGTCTCCCGTGATAAGATCACCAACACCCACAGCAGAACAAGGACTTGAACTCTCTGTATTGCTGGAGTTAATGATCTCTAATATAACCAGCAACAGAAGCTTGGATATCTACACATAAGATGCAGTGCAATACAGGAAATGGTGTGATTAGATTGCATTTTAGTAGTGCAGTTTTATCACTTTATTTCACAGACAATATTGAAGACTTGGGAGCTCTTTTTTTTTTGTGGGTAATAAAACTTCAATTCACCTGTTAGCTATAATTAGACTTTCTCTTTTTCCCTGAAAAGCAGCCAAGCAAATTCACTAATAAGGTGATAAATTTTCCTCTTAGGCATTTCCATGCAAACGAGCTGAATATACTCTGCGTTTTGAAGATCTTTAACTGGCAGGGCCTTACTAGAGAGGTACAGTCTGTAAGAGACATCAGCACAGATGAGCGTGGGCATCATAGCTTGTCTACCAAGGAAAGTACACAGCATTATCTATAAGCCAGAGCTACATTGCTGCAACTTCTTATAAACAGACTTTTGTTGTGCAATAAGAACATCTTTTCCTAGTTAAACTTAAGTCATTCTGAAAGTGGCTTAATCTAAATCATAAGCAGCAACTCTAGTGCCAAATTGTAAACTAACTTATGAGTACCCTATTGCACGGTATAAAAATGTTGTACTGAGAGAAACATACTTGTTTCACTTTATCTTCAAAATCTGCATCGTTCTTATCATAGATCATCTGAGCAAGGCGAATCTGTTCTGCTGTGGCCTGAAAAAGACAAACATCCAGTAATATTCACAAAGGGTAAAATATATTTTTAAAGTGTCTCTTAGCATTGTTTTCTTTCTTTTTTTCCCCCTCTCCTGATTGTTAAAAATAATATAGGGAACATACACAGAGGGAAAAGATGTTAATCTCTTCCCCTATTCCTAATTTTACAGTCAATAGCTTTTCTAGGACAACAGAAGTCTCAACACGTTCTACGTTTGGACCACAATTCAAGGTTACTACTTAAAGGCAACTTAATCATTTATTTAAAATTTGCCATGGAACCTATGCTTTGATATATTACTTCTACTTTTAATTAGTATCTGCGATTGCAGATAGGTATTATTCTCATCATGAGAAGTGGGCAGCAGCGCTCCCATGTAAACTGCTTCTCCAGTGGTTCCTGCCCGCATCCCCTCCACGACTCCAACAGACTTAGGAAGTTAATAGGAGGCTGACTTGTCTCTCAAGATTTTGCCTGTAAACAGCTGCACTTCTCAGCAAGTCATACATCGGAATACGCTATGGGTGTCCCAAGGGAAAAGCAACTCAAGAATATTAATGTATCAGATAAAGCCAGATTTCACAGTGAGGTATTTGTGGTCTACATGAACAGCATTCCCAGGAAAAATGCATAGATAACTAGGTCATACAATCCTGGAATTCGTCTGCTTAAACAGAAAAGGCTTCTAGCTCTAGCTAGGAAAGAAGGTTGATAGTGGAGAGAGAACTAGGATCCCAAATGCAGATTACAGCGTTGAGAACATTTTCTTCATGGCCAAAGTATCCCAACATCCATTTTCTTCATGGCCAAAGTATCCCAACATCCACTGAAATTCCTGGCTAAAAGGATTCATCCCGGGCTTTCCAAGTCTCACTTCAGAGAATACCAACACCAAACGCAGTGCCTTGAACGTTCAAGTGTCCAGCCTCTTCGATCGCTCTGCTGCTGGAGTTTGCCACACCGAGGAGGTGGGGCAGGTCACCAAGTGCAAACGCCGAGAAGAGTCTAAAAATTACTCGGACACACACCATCAGCTGCTGACTTGCTGAGAAGTGACTGCAGCTGTCCCAGTTCCTTGAGGGAAGTGACATTTGTCACGCTGAGAGGCGACGTTCCAAGACAATTACTGTGTTTGTAACCGAGTTAAGCTCTCTGTGCTCCTTCACGTTTTCAAAGTGTCCTGCTGACGGCTTCATACGTCAGCTGGTGACATAAATGGGAGTGCTCTGGAATTCCCCGCTCCCGGCCTTGTGCTGCACCTACACGGAAGCATCCCGGGCAGCACCCGGAGCAATGAACCCCTCACTCAGTGTCTGTTAAGAGCTCAGTAGAGAACAGAAAGCTCTGTCCTTTTCCAGAATTAAGCCATATTACATCCTCTCATGCAAACTTTAGGCTCCCCAGATCCACTGCAGTTGCTAAACGAGTAAAGAGATCTCTGCTAAAGGTATCCAGTGTAAAAAAAATATTTGGACAACAATGTGATTTCTGTATATGACAGCATATTTGACCAGAAAAAAAGGAAGTCATAAAATGACATATTTTCATTAACTCAGTATTTTAAGTTCATATTTGAAGACAAAATATACAAATTTTCTAACACCTTATGAAATGTGGGACAGTATCTCCAGTTTTCCTGTGCAAACAGAGGCACTGTAAACACAAATAGGTCCAGCAGTATTAACCTTTATGTCAGTGCATTACACCCAGCAGATTAAATTCAAAGGCAGGGGGAGATGGGAAGCCAGAAAAAACAAAATGTTTTTGCTACATAAACACACAAACCAACCCCAAAATCATTGTCCAAACCTTTTTCTTTTTCCTCAGTGACTAGAGTTCTCTTTTATTTTTAAGGCATCAGCTTAACAACTAACATTGTATCATTCTAGACAACACTGTGATCAAGTTTTATTTATGACTAAGAAAATGCTATCATATTAATACACCTAAAACATTACTCACACTTTGCAAGGAATATAATCTTTTCAGTCCAATTAAAATAAGGAGAATTTTTAATCCCCTTACAACTATCAGAAGACAAAAGTGAGGAAAACAAAGTGATAATGATACACCCAAATACTATATAAAATATTTATTATCCAGAAGTAATGGAAAAAGTGCTATGTCATTTCTTAAATAGCCAAAATTATGATCAATGTAACACTTAAGTCTCCACTTGGGAAAGCAACCCACTTCTAGATTCAGAAAGAAGAATCAATGGCAAACAAACAATAAAATCCCACATATTGCTAATGATAAAGCTTGTCTAAGCAGAAATGTCTATCTGATACCTGCAAAATAAAAAGCATAGTGCATTAAAACATATTGGTTGTATGCTAAATAGCATCTTCTCCCTTCAATTCATCAAACAAGTATCCATTATGCAAAAGGAGAAAAAAGGTATTCAGGCAAAACACAGAAACAGATATAATGCTTAAATCACTGAATTATGCAGGTTTGAAAGGACCTGCTGCTGAGTGCAGACCCCTTCAGAGGGAGCTTGTTGCTTTGGGCCTCACCTAGCCAAGTTTTAAACACCTCTGTAGACAGAGGTGCCGTAACCTCTGCAACATACAGGTACTCCAGCACTGAACCACTGAACCACCTGCACTGCAAACCATATTTTTCTTGTAACAGCCCAGAACCTCCCATGTTCCAGCTCGGACCATCGCCTCTGAGAAGACTCTGGCTCCATCTTCTTCACACCTTGTCATAAAGCACCTGGCTTGACGCGCAA
>JAVCKT010030156.1:6320-20306 GCA_032273925.1 Rhynchotus rufescens | reverse complement strand
ATAATAATAATAATAATAATAATAATAATAATAATAATAATAAAATCTTTAAACTGTGGAATTAGACATTCAAGACTGTATAATTGTATACTTTTGTCCCATGCAACTGCCTGAGTTTTAAATTGTTAAGATATTAAATCTCTTTTTGCAAGGATTAATAACATTTTGATGCTGGGGCAGAAGAGTGACAGTTGTGTCCGCTGCCATTGCCGTGTGTCTGTGCCCGAAAAGTCATTATGGAAATACATCCCAATAAATTATTTGCTTTGACTTTTCTCATCTCGTACAAGTAACTGTTCATTGTCCAACTAATAAAAGACAGAGAGAGAGGTATTTAGGAAGCCTTTAATAACCAGTAATTAACTTCCTATTTCCTGTTATAAAAACTGAGCGTATTAAAGAACTGAGTTGTTTGTATCGTATTCAAAGAAGGAATTGCCATTTCTGTCATGGATCCTCCCACAAAGTTGTATTTAATTTTAGCATCTACATCTTAATTGATAGTTGGGATTGTCATCAGGATGGAAACCAAGAGGATGAAGGAAATGGAAGGAAGTGAACAAAAATGCTTCCAGTTTTGTTTTGAATTATGAGTTCAACTCACTGAAACAAATAGATAAAGACGGAAAGAAAGCCTAAGAAAAATATGGAAGCAAGATAATTCCTCTAAGAGGAAATCATCCACCCTGAACATTGGCAAGCAAGCAAATCATTAATAACAACAACAAGAGAGCATTCATTTTTGTGCAGCAATGCAGCTTTGTGGCTTTGTGCTGGGTAGGGAGAGAGTAATATTGAAAAACAAAATCAAAACAACAACAAAAAGAAAACACAAGACATTTCTAATATTTCCTTCTTCCATGGTAGAAACCATCTGAAATTAATGACTCTTATTAATGTAAATTGCACCACACTGTCAGACATAAATATTCCAATACCAAAGGGGCCCATTACCATTAACATCAGAAATGATCAACAAATAAAACTGTTAATGCCACAATATTTACTGGACAAATTGACTACACTCCAAGATAGGCTTATGATCGTGTCTTGCTGTTCAATTTCATTTCACTGCAAGATGCACTAATGCATGTTGTTATGTGCAGCTGTGGCTGCTTTCCAGAAAAAAAAAAAAAAAAATCTGTTTTCTACTGGGAGGTGGAAAAGCTCAACTTTATCATTATTATTTTCTCCATCTCAGGAAAATTTATTTTCACACTTTTGATCTCTTGCAAACTCATAGACAAAAATCATAGATTTTTATTAGAAAGGGTAGAAGAAAGCTTAAATATTAATCCTCAAGGGAGAAACGAAACAAAACAAAAAAACAGACTAATGATTTTAACCGATCACAAACAGATGTTCTCCTAGAGAGCTAATCAAATTCTTTTTCTGTGATTTTTCCATCAAAAATGCAAAACACAGCATCCTTTAAATAAAATATCAGATTTTTCTACTAATGTTTTATAAAATTTTGAACATAACAAAGACACCAGATTTTCAGTGAGAAAGTTCAAATATTTATTAATAAAAACACATAAATCTTATATGAATAAAATAATACAAACAAACAAGTTGATATAAATATGTTCAAAATACCATGAAAACAACAAACATCAAGTTTAAATAACTTTTAACTTTTTCTCTAGCTTTCAAATTTGTTTATGTAGCCTTTACTTGTAAAATTCAAGATATAATTCAATATATCAAGATGCAATCTAAGAGTAGGACCTTTTTCTCTCCAATGTGTGTGTAACAATTAGTTCTTGGAATTCCTGATTTGTATCTGAAGGCACTTAACATTTCTATTGTAAATATATTATTGGAGTTCATAAAAATAACAGTGCAATTATTTGAGTTATTAAACGGGTGATGCAGTAGAAATTAAGGAATGAGGTTAAAATAGAAGTGTGTCCATTTTCATTAATTCTGTCATGTATTAATTCCAACCACACAATATTCTGATGCTCCTGTAGTTGGCTTCATGCTTCTTGCTGTTAAACTGAAATAGCTTTCCAACTAGAAAATGTGTCAAAAATTTACTGTTTAGCTATAACCCGCTGGACTGGGAAACCAAAGCTCTGAATTCCTTTATGAGTTGATCTCATTGACCCCGAGCAATTTGTTAAGGAGTATTGATCTACCCAAAGTCTAGCGTTAGACACCTAATGCCCATTCACTGGATTTTGGGTGTTCCAGTCTCCTTCTCCTAGACCCCAGCCTTAGGATTGGGATTTTACTATTGAGACAAGCATTATGCACTCTACACAAGTCCCCTAGGCTCCCTCAATAGTCAGTGGAAGAGAATTTGCACCTTCAGAAGGGAATTTGTCCCATTCTCTGACAAATATTTAAGTAATATAGCATAATTTTTTCTTTGAAAGTATCCACATCTCTCCTTTCACTGCAGCATATGCTCAGGGGTATAACTGAGTGCTACTTGCTTAACTTTTAGATGAAGGGAAAGGGAAAATAATACCAGATATAATATCAGTGTTGAAAAATCATTATGGACCCCATAAAGGTTGCACTCCAATTATCAACTCAAGTGAAAAATCCAGCCCAGAAAACACTAAGAACCAGTTGTGATCTTCAGAAAGGCTTCTTTTTTTTTTTTCCTGCTCTTCATGTCAAGAAGATGCTGTGTCCATTAGAAATTTAAAACTTTAGTTTTCAACAAAAAAAATCTAAGTAAAGGAAAAATAGTTGCCATCAGATGATACTCACTTCAACTTTATAGTTACATCTACACTAATAAATATACTAAGTCAGGAACTATTCTTCAACTCAAATTAATTGGCACCACACTGCTAGTATCTGTATAAACATTCCCAAACGACCTAATGGGAATGCTGTTCACCAGTTCAGGAGAGTTGTCTGGGAAACTATGGGTTGTCACAAGCCAGCAACTGCCCTGACAATTGAATGTAGGAATTAAACTGTGCCAGTACCCAGCTCTGCCAGGCTAGTATAAATACAGCCATAGGAGCTAAAGCAGCATCAAATTAATCTCTGCAGCGAGGAAGCCTTGATATTGCCATTAGCTCCGTGAACCACAGCTATAGGTGAAGGGGTTGCTTCACACAACCTCTCAAGGATGGCAGAGTGGTCCCAAACACCATCCTCTGCATGTGTGATTCCACATTGCAAATACTACCTTTATCAGCTCAAGAACTTCACTGTGATTATGTGCTAATAATAACCACTGCTTTTTTTTTTTTTTTTTTTCTTGTGGTTTATCCACCTGAGTACTCCATCTTTCTCTATGGATCACCATCATTGGGAACTGTGCAAGAAATTACAATATTTTCCTCAAACAATGAAAGTAGTAAAATATACGATACTTATTCTTCTGGTTTATTTTAAGAAACTTACATGCATACACTTAATTCTGCATTCAAATGCATTTTTGTCCAGACACACATTAGTGAAACAGAAGATGAGAGTCTTGTCTCTAGCACTGACAGGTCCCATAGCTTCACTCTCTTTGTCCTTTCACCTTGCATCCCTTTTCATTCCTTTGGAAGTTGAATGGTGCCTTTGTGCATAGCTACACATAGATGCTTTCCTTTGCACAAAGACTCTGATTGCAATGTAAGAAATATTTGTGTCATATAAGATCCGTTGTCATGGGTAGGCACACACACCTTTTTTTTTTTTTTTGATCTCCATGTCAAAATTGAATTACGAATTACAATATAGAATGTTTAAGAATCATCTCCAGACAACACTGCTCCTTAGCACAGAGCTGGAAAATTGGTATAGTATCTACAGCAGTGCTTGTCAGGCGCTTCTTACAGAATCTCAGAATCACAGAATGGTTGAGGTTGGAAGGGACCTCTAGGGATCATCTAGTCCAACTCCTCCGCTCCAGCAGGGACACCTACGCCACATGGCACAGGGTGGCAGCTAGGTGGAGTTTGAAGATCTCCAGAGAGGCAACTCTGCAACCTCTCTTAGCAGCCTGTTCCAGTGCTCTGTCACCCTTGTAGATACCAGACCCTCTCTAGAAGTTCCACATCCCTCTTGACCTGAGGAGCCCAGAACTGCACCCAGTACTTCAGATGTGGCCTCACCAGAGCTGAGCACAGGGGCACAATCACCTCCCTTGATCTGCTGGCAACACTCCTCCTGATGCAGACCAGGATCCCATTGGCCTTCTTGGCCACAAGGACACATTGCTAGTTCATGGTTTTTCTCCAGCTCTACTAGATCATGGTTCCCTACATTGTCTGAAGGAAGAAATTAAGGGCAACTTAATCATTGACACTGCATTGGTAGGCAATCTGCAGTAGAAGTCTTCATGTCAACTCTATTCCTAGACACTAACTGGATCTAGCAGGGCATGGCAGTCATGAAATGTTCTGTGTTCTCTTGACTTTAGGCACTGGGTTTTTCTGTAGTTCACTCCAACAGTCAGTCTCAATACTTTCGAAATGTTTCACCAACAGACAGATAATTCAGGTGTGGAACGTCATGACAACAGGGTGCTACTGAGGCCAAAAATGTGTTTTCAAAGAGCAACTAGAAAAAAATGATGAAAGAAAAATTCATGCGGAGTTATTCAGCACAAAGACACAGGTTCAGCCTCTGGCTTGCAAAGGCTTTGAACCCTGCATTCTTGGGAGATTAGAAGATGTTCCTGGGGAAGGAAAAAAAAAAGAAGGAGAAGGAGAAGGAGAAGAAGTAGAGTTTAGGCTTTGCCTTGTCTTTAGTGTCTTCACCTAAGGATCTTCGTCTGCTGACAATTTATCTCTAATTAAGTTATGATCATTCTTAATAAAGGATTCTTTATCCTTTTTACTAACAGCACTGCCTCTGCTTTCTGGCTGGCTTCCACATCTTCAGTTGAGCAAGCTCTTTGGTTTTTCTTTTTCTTTTTTTTTTTCCAGACATCCCCATATTCCACTTGTCTTTACTTTTGTTTGATCAAATTTTCAAATAAAAAAGCTATATACAGATGTCATATATGCACATATATACATGTGAGCACATATATACATATACATATAGCTTTAGACACATATATATATGTGTATGGTGCTTAAATCTTCACAATTAAGCCTGGTGATAATTGTTTTTGTGCATTAGTCATAATCACTTTTTAAGCAGCAAAGCCTATTACTGCTTTAGTGTGCCTTTCAGATGCCCTGCAGATTTGAGTAATTTTGGGTAATGCAGCTGTGTGTGGTAAAAAGATTTTACAATGCATATAAAATTTTGCCTGGTGACATTTCAGCAAGTGAATCTGTGGCACTGTGTAGTAGTTTCAGCACTTTCCATTAAATACCAGATATTGTTACAGTGTGCAATTTTAAACAAGACCCATCTTTACAGTCAAGGGGTTAAAAGCTTTGTCGTCTGGAGTTAAGAGTGTTGTTCATGGGGAGTGTGAGGAGTGAATGATTTCTCTATGGGTAATCTAACCTGTTCACTTCACTATCTTTTCCTAGATTTTGAATGTGTAAAGTTGGTTCTACTTTCCTCAAATTCCTTGCATGTTGCTGAATACAAAACCTTTATGTTGCAAAGTTCTGTGATATTGCACATTGTGTAGTATTGTTGAAAAGGACACTCACTGAAATGGTTGAATTATTATTATTATCACTTCCTGATGTGAGACAGGGTTAAATCATTTTGCATGTCCTTTTTCCCATCTCATTTAGATATCTATATTATTTGTCTAAGTCTCAGCTAGTTGCTCAAGATTACTTTTAGAACTAATAAAAAAAGGTATTGTGAGAGAGCGACTTATCTCTCCCTACAACAGATGTCTACAGTAAACAGGTAACATTTTTAGAAAGGGATATTTTCTATCTACTAGTGTAATGTCAAAGATAGGCACTAAATTTAGGTATCCAATATTTAGTTGTCTAAAATTAAAAGATGAATTGCACTTTTTTGATCCTAATCTGAACCAGTTAGCTGGACCAAGCTATTAAGCCAGTTATATCAAAAATGCTCTTATCTGTTGCACTTCTGTTTCCCCCAAAGAGGTCTATAAAGTAGATTGGGAAAGGGGCTGATATTCAATTTGCTTACATGCTCTTCCTGCAGAAGCCTAAGGGCTAAAGAGCACCAGCAACCAACTATTTCTGCAGCTATAGTCAGAGTCACTATTTAATTCAGCCATATTTACTTTTAACACATGGGGTGTTTTTTTTTTTTTTTTCAATTTTCATACAAGGCTTCAGTAGCTCTTGGATGTGCGCTGAGGAATGCTGGACCAGCTCAAGGACTGAACTGAGAGATTTTGGTTCTGTCTGCAAGAAGAAATATAAGCCTGTCCTAATCCAGCTAATCACAAGAAACAGAACTATTCACATTCTGACTTTTTTTGTGCAAAATCCCTGGACAGAAATTCTGTTGCTTCTGCTGCTAAAATAACCATTGGCTAAAGAAGGCAAATGCAAGTTGTGGTCTATTCGCTTTTTCTACGGAAACAAACTGAACTGCATGGACACATTGGTTGGTGTGATTTTCTCCATCACTCTGAATTGCTTTTATGCAGAACACCACCTTGCAGCAGTGTGTGTGCATCACTCAAACCAAAATAAGTTTCCTGCCATCCCTTTCTTATTTGCAACTCATAACAAGGACAAATGCATGATATAAAGGCAGAATTTGCAACAGAAAAAGTTTCAGGTGATTTAGAAGTGTTTAAGGTATGTTGGGTGCACTGTCCCGTTTTACTTTCCTGACCCATGGTGAAACAGGAGGTGGCTAACACAAGCATGCTGTGATCACATCAGATGTCACAAGAACTGTGCTTTTAAAGATGTCTCTACATCATGTCCTAAATAACCCCATAGGCACAATTATTGAAAAGAAATGTATGGCAATCACACTTAATTAGTTTCAGTTAAATCAAGATGGTAATATCTTGAAGGAACTTTAACCTTTACATGACACTTCCACGGTTGCATCTTCAGATCACATTGGACATTCTTCTCTAGCCCTCATCCCTATAAAGGGACAGAAAGACTCTTTTATTTTTTTTTTCCTTGAAAAATACTCTTTCATTATATCTCTGCAACCTCACAGAGGGACGTAGCTCAAAAGGAGCAGACAATGGTTAATTCATTCTGTTCTGGAAGTCCCCAGTGTCTTGTTGGATGCTATAAGAAGGTGAAAACTGATGAAAAAGGAAGAGGAATAGGAATAGGAAGAGGAAGAGGAAGAGGAAGAGGAAGAGGAAGAGGAAGAAAAAGGAAAAGGAAAAGGCAGAAGGAAAAAGAAAAAAGGAGAAGGAGAAGGAGAAAGAAGGAGAAGGAGAAGGAGAAGGAAGGAGAAGGAGAAAGAGAAGATTTTTTTCCCTATCAAAATAGGAAACAAAATATAAATAATCTGCGGAATGCTTAGTTTTCATGAAACATTTGATAGAAAAGAAGCAAACGATTTCCTACTCAACTGATCTTTTTCTCCCTCATAGGCTTTCAGGCCAGATGTAAAGAAATCTTCCTAAATAGCTGAAGTCCTCATGCAGCATCCTTTTTTTCTTGAAGAAATGCAGCTTCTTTTTTCTTGAAAAAAAAAAAAAAAGAAATTCCATTTCTTTTCTTCCAAAAATAATTTTCTTCTTTCCTTTCTTTCTCTATAAGGATGGCTTTTTAAATTCATTTATTTCCAGTCAGGTCCACTCCCTGTTATTAAAAAAAAAAAAATGTTTAGTGTTTTCAAAATACTTCATTTTCAATTTTTGTTTTGACTATTTAAGGGTAGTACTGTACAAATAAATAGCTGATAAGTAGGAGAGATACGGAGAAACACTGTGTTTCACAGACTGATTTAAAACAGGATGCTAGATTCTTAGGGATAGATTAAGATGGAATATCCATCATCATTAAAATACAGTATATTAAAAGAAATCTCATTCAACTCTCATTTCTACTTTACCCTAATTTGGATCCCGTGGTGTTTTATGCAACTACTGACTAAAAGCTCTGACTCTTCTTGTTCTCAATGTAGACTTTCTCTTTTTGAGGTTAGCATTAACTCTTGAAAAAAGAGTTCATTCAGCCAAATATAAAGGTTTATTGTACCTGTCCTCATTCCTTCTGATCAAACTTCCACAGTAGCTCCTTTATGTCATCCTTGAGGACACAAGTGTTGCACACCAAGCACACAGCAACCAAAATGCTGATTACTGACCTCAGTACTGGGACACTGACAATGTCCACAGTGTCCAAAAGGCTTTGCCAGAGCTGTTCAGCAAAGTTCACAGGCCACTGTTTTGCTGTGGAATTACGAGAAAAAATACCATGTGCTGTGCTGACAACACCTTGGCAATATCAGCCTTTCCTCAATTACTTTTGCTTACAAATTACTTCTAATTTTGTTCTTTAAAGCTAGTTAAGAACAAGTGCTGGTAGGATTGATGGGGAGCTAACTGCATGATTAAGTAATTACATTTTTAAAGCTTGCCTTACACTACAACTAATGATTTGTCACACAGTAGCAGAAACCCAAGATAATGAATGAGAAATGTTTACATGTAGTTAGTTTCTTCCAAGTCTTTTATCATGCTGTGACTGGTACACTATATGCATATGATTCTCAAGAGAAGAAAATCTATCATGTAATCTCAATATTTCTGAGCAATTTGTTAGACCTTTGATCACCATGCACCATTTATTATGTGATTTGTTCTATGATCAAAGTTCATTTATGTTAGAAAATATTGAATTGTTTTTGGATAGAAGAGCTTTCTATAAGAAAATGGTGGTTTCAGTAAATTCTGATATGCCGCTTATACACAGTGCCATCAACAAAACTTCAGCAGATCAAAAATAAATTAAAACATTTTATTTCAAGGATTTCAAAGCTTATCATTTCATTTAAAGTACTTCAATATGTCACTCTGTAATGTCATTCAACTGAAAGAAGTCTCTGCAGGCTGAATAAGTTTAAAGTTTTAATGTGTTTTTTTCAATTTCTGAAAGGAAAATCCTCACAAATTCCATCTTTGAAGAAACTAGAAACTTTTGAAATTCTAGCTTTTTTTTTTTCTGTCTTCATTTGAAACAGAAGTTTGGAAGAAAATACTCTAAGTTCTGATTGGTTCCTGTCATGATCTGATTTAATAGCTAGTTGAATGGATTTGACCGGATACTTTACTATTGTTTAAAATATAGGAGGATGCTCCCTAGTACTTTGTCTATTGCCTGTCTTTTTATCCTGGAAATGAGGAGGATGGGGCCAGCCTCTTCTCAATGGTGGCCATTGATTGATAGAATCAGAGGAAACAGCAACAAACTGAAGCACCAAAAGTTCCACAAGAACTTAAAGAAAAGTTTCTTAACACTGAGGGTGACAGCCCTGGAACAGGTTGCCCAGAGACGTGGTGGAGTCTCCTTGTCTGAAGATCTTCAAAACTCACTTGGGTGGGTGGCCCTGTGCCACATGCTCTAGGTGACCCTGCATGTGCAGGGTGGGTGGACTAGATCATCTCTAAAGGTCCCTTCCAACCTTAAGGACTCTATGATTCTGTGATCTAGAGGCTTCAAAGAAGATTGTGCCACAACTGAATTGGATGTTGTACTAAAAGACTATGCAGGACTACGTCCTGATAAATAAATATATATTCTTATGCACTTCTGCAAACTTTGAATTGTATCTCTGCCTGGAGATGCTTATATATTGGGAGAGTAGAAAGACAGTGAGGGAAGAAAAAGGAACTTTTCATAAAGTCAGCAGGTTAGTGTCAGAGAAAGAACTTTTAGTCATTATTTCAATTCTGTCATCATTGGTAAGCATTAATTGCTATTGTGTGTATTCATCTACTATATGAGCTAGACCTAATTCACGCTCTTTTGATGAACACATCAAATCAGGTACCACTAAATATGTGACCTATCACTGAGTACTCTCCAGTGAATACTGTCACTCACCAACTGTAACTTCTTGTCTGCTTGTTTAATGTCACTGAGCATGAACGTATGCATCCTAACCATGTTCACACCTGTTTAGAAGATTTTATCCTCTTTTTGTGATATTTACTGGCATATAGCATTATGATACCTAAAATATCTTGCTTCTGTTCTGAGACAGCTTTAAAATAAGGACTTAACACAGAATAGAGATTTTTTATTCATATGAGCCTGATTTCAGTTTAACTTTATAATGATTGAATTGGAGAGTCAGCTAAAAAGTCTTACCTGTTTTTCTTCTTCTTCTACTGCAGCAAAACCTGCAAAAAGAAATAGACAATATTATGAATTACTAATAAGATCAACAGAGTCTTAGGTGTGAAAGGGTTTCTGTGGTCCTCTATCTTGACCTGCCTCATAAAAAGAATGTCGTAAATATTCAGCCATTGGTATTAGTATTACTGCCAAAAGTTCTAGTTGAGCCAAGATGTCTTTCTCTGTCATCCTAATTGGAAGATTCTATGCAATGAAAAATTCACCACATCATTTCTACATAAACTTCTGACTCCAATATCAAGACATTAGACCTTCTTATGTGACTAG
This sequence comes from Rhynchotus rufescens, assembly GCA_032273925.1. Taxonomy (NCBI): domain Eukaryota; kingdom Metazoa; phylum Chordata; class Aves; order Tinamiformes; family Tinamidae; genus Rhynchotus; species Rhynchotus rufescens. The sequence goes on along the minus strand of JAVCKT010030156.1, from coordinate 9,834 downwards.
ATGGGTAAGCAACAGATCAACGGCAAATGATCTGTAATAGTAGCTAACAGGAAAAAAACTATCATCCTGAGGAAATCCAGAGCTCTGGCATCCTGCTGTGTTTTCCTGAACATCAGGAAACACAGGAGGCTTGTAAGAAAATCAGCATGACCGTATGTGTAAAGTGATAATACACAAAATTAAGAAACTAATACTTCAACAAACATTGGAAAGAAAGTCTCAGAGAAATAATCCAAACCTCCTCAAGAAACCACAGGACTTCTAGGATAAAGGGTAAGAATAAACATATTTTTTTCTTCTCTTTCTATATTTCTATATTATCTTCTCTTTCTATATGGATATTCATAGACCCTTCAATATACAGCTATTCTCTCTCAGGTGCTTGGTAACATGTCAATAAATGAAGTAGCTTTCACTTGTCTTTGTATGTGTCAGAGATAAAGATACCCAAGGTGGCCTCTCAATATGTTGCCTCTTGAGTAATAAGCTGGATGAGCCAAGTGGCTTGGCTCATAAGGCACAAACCATGTCAGAAAAAGAAAATAAAAAACATAACGACACAGTACCATGAAGAACCTCTTTTACTCTCAGGATGAAGGAGAGCCCAGTACAGACTCTTGAATTCTACAGAAAGTGACCAATGCTTTAAAACAGACATTCTAAGCTGTCCACATCTTAACCTGTCCTCATGTACAATCTGGCTGTTAATTGAACTGGTGTTATATTGACAGATTTATTTCCTCATATAGATTACCCCTTTCAGATGCAGCCCTGAAAACTTTACCTAGGCCCTCATTTGCACTCCAAGAAGGATAAAATTTGAAATAGAGAACTGTGGAAGTCTTTGCACTTGGATCATAAACCTTGCTGAGATTTGCATCCAAAGCTATGAAACTCCACACAAAAGAGAAAGAGTAAAATAAATATATTTACAGATCTCATTGACAGCCGAAAGATGGACCAGTAAAGAAAAAATATAAGGAAAAACTTTCCTCAGTTAATTAGACCATGTACTAGGCCTCAGTGTCTTACAGCTGTTCTCAGAGATGCCTCCAGACCTTTCAGAAAAGAAACAATATATTCTTGACCTAAAATGATTCGATAGAACTGGATCAACTCCAGGCCACTCCTGCCTCAGAGAAAGGGAAGGTTTCAGAGTCCACTTTTCTCAATATAGCTTAGAGAAGTCTATTTGGTATTCCACTTAAGGCCAGAAGGATGGGAGAAGTGGGAATGCTTGTTCCTGCTTCAAGGACAGCCTGTCATATCCCTCACACATCTCACCATCTTCCTTGATGTCAGACAAGCAGCACCCAGCCTGGCACAGTTAGTCAGGAGTAAGATCCTGATTATTTTTTTCTCTTTTGCAAATATAATGCCCGTGGCATCTCTCTAACAGCGGTGCTTTTGGTGGTTTTCATAACCAGCACCTTGAAGTCCTGATTCCATTCACTGCTGAATAATTCATGTCAAAGTGAAGGGGTTTATGTATTTATTACCATCTCTGCTTCCCCAAACCATTTCTACTCCGGAGTTAGGCTTTATTTATAAAACAAAGACTGAAGGCTTGAGTTGCAGCTCAGGATTTATGGCACATAGTAAGGTCCAAGAGAAAGATTGCTCCTGACCCAAGGAGTTGATGAGCTACGCAAACATGTGGCAGGAGGTGAAACAGAGAAGAAGTGCTTGTCCAAGGCCAAACGTGTGTCCAAGGCCATGCAGAAAGCCAGTAACATGTTGAGACACAGATCCCAGGTGTCTCAATACTGAGGCTTATTCCTCATCTCCCAGATAATTTTGCCTTGGAAACTGTTGTCTTCTAGCATGAAAAGAGAAGATAACTGTCTGCTCATTCTCCTAGATGCATGAGAAGATGTCTGATGGCAGTGGTCGTAACAGGGCTTCCTTAGTGTTGTTAGCAAATAAAATCCAAATCTTAAAATAGTTCATGCAAAACTATCATTCTAGCCAGAAAAAGAAAAAAAAAGGAAAAAGAAAAAAAAAAAGCAAACCAAACAAGATCTACTAATAGAAGTGCCTATACCAGTATTCTTGCAAGAAAACACAAAAATTGCTTTGGTTGTCGAGCTGAAATGGACAGTGGGGGGTGGTTTAGGGGGAGTTTTCTTTTTCCTTCATGCTTTTAAAATTTGCCCCTTCCTAGCAGTTACTCTTCCAAATGCAAAGGACAACTAAACTGACATCAAGCAAAGTTAGTATTCCACTGTCATGTCTCTGGACATCATCCGTGACAGCTACGCTCGCGGTGATTCGGTCCCTCACACGTCACTGTTTTCATGTCAGCTCTCCATTTCACGTTGCAGAAATCCCTCTTGTCAGCTCCCATTCAGTTTGATAGGTCATGCTTACACCTGCAAGCCGGGGCAGTGCCTCTCTGACAGGATCTGTCACAGCACAGCAGTCACCACGCTCCGCGAAACAGCAACTTCACTCAGCAGCAAGTTTGTTATGATGACTTTTAGGATTTTTTTTTCTTTTTTTTTTTCCCACTCTGCCTCCTCTCTGCCAGTGCCACACATTGGGAGCTACAGCAGAAATGACAAGTGTCGTCAGCGAGGAGAAACATGAGACTTTTCTGGCAAAGTCAGGCCAAGATGATGGCTTGTTTTTCCTTCCTTGGTTCGTGCCAAGCCTTTTACAGGATGTCACGACAGCTAAAGCATTCCTTGGGTATGCGAAGCTCATGAACCAGTTAAATGCATGTCCCCATACTTCTAAGCCATATAGTTCAAGGAATCATTAAAATTAGAGATGGCAAAGGCCTCTGAGGTCATCTGCTATGTCCACTCCTGATAGCTCAGGATTGCTCTCTCTAGACACTGAATGGGTATGCCCTCCAGATCCCTGTCTGCTCACATTTAATTGCATGTAGAATGCCACTGGGCTTTCAATTACTCCCACAGATCTGACCCTTAGAAAGTTTCTCTTTTAACTAAATCTTTATTATTATTATTATTACTATTATTATTATACTGTCATTGTTGTTATTATTTCCACAACTTCCACACTTTCACAACAGGTCTTGGTAACTCCTTGATCGATCAGAAGCTGCACAAATGAAAGAAAATAGCTTAGAAAGAAAATAGGTATGAAAATGTGTGTTGTCTTCTGTTGTCTGACCTTTCAAAACCCACTTGACCTGTTCACTTCTGTTTTTGTAGTCATTTTATTAGAACAAAGAATTCGTCTTCTTATGTTTTGCCCTGTGCAGAGTTACTAACTAGTGCCCCTTTACTGAGTTCTCTCTCTTTTATTTTACACAAAAGGCTTTTATATTACTACCTTTCCCAATTTTGTGGCTAATTTGAGTGAAGTTACAGAGAACTCAATAAACTGTAGCTCTTGAGCATTGTGAATACAGCTTTATCATTTAGTTGATGTAGGTGGTAGAGGTGGTATTTATGGTAATAAATTACATGGAAGGAAGGAAGGAAGGAAGGAAGGAAGGAAGGAAGGAAGGAAGGAAGGAAGGAAGGAAGGAAGGAAGGAAGGA
>JAVCKT010030153.1:0-11844 GCA_032273925.1 Rhynchotus rufescens | reverse complement strand
CCTAGGGTTTAGGGTTAGGGCTAGGGTTAGGGTTAAGACACAGACAAAGCCTAGACTCCCATGGGTCATTTCACTAGAATACACTCGCCAAAAGAAATATAGGACACTACGTGGAATGGCGCTACCAGCATATTTCGCATTCACCTACCAGTAGGCCCATGCACCTCACCTTTTCGCTTAGTGTTTAGGGTTACGGCTAGGGTTAGATTTACGACACAGACAAAGCCTAGACTCCCATGGGCTCTTGCACTAGAATACACTGGCCAAAAAAAAAAAATAGGACACTATGTGGAATGGTGCTACCACCATATTTGGCATTCACATACCAGTAGGCCTATGGAGCTCTTGCACTGGGCTACCATTTTGTTAGGTCTTGGTTTACAGCTAATATAGAGCGAGAGAGCACAAATAGCCCCTTGGGGTTTTGCCCTAGAAACAACAGGGAAAAGGATATTCAGCACCTTGGACTTAGAAAGAACACTCAAAATCGCAATATGTTGAAGGTTGGAAGGGAGCTCTAGAGGTTGTCTCATGCAACCTCCCTGCTCAAGCAAGGACACCTGGAGTATGCACCACCTGGTCACGTCCAGGCAAGTTTTGGAGACTTTCAGAGAAGGAGACTCCACAGCCTCCCTGGGCAGCCTGTTCCAGGGCTGTCATCCTCAGTGGAAACAAGTTCCTCCTCACTTCAAGTTGGAACTTCCCGTGTTTCAACCTGCACTCCCTACCCCTTTTCCTGTCACTAGCCACCACTGAGAAGAGCTCAGCTCCTTCCTCCCTACATTCTCCCTTCATATACTTATACATGTTAATCAGATCTCCTCTCTGCCTTCTCTTCTCCAAGCTCAACAGTTCCAACTCACTCAGTCTCTCCTCATACAAGACATGTTCCATTCCTTAATCATCTTTGTCCCTCTCGATGAGCTCCACATCCCTCTTATACTGGGGAGCCCAGACCTGCACACAATATTCCAGGTTTAGCCTCACCAGAACTGACTAGAGGGGCAGGATCACCTCCCTCGAGCTGCTGGCAGCACTACTCCCGAGGCAGGCGAGGACTCATTGGCCTTCTTCTCCACAAGGGCGCACTGCTCACTCATGGTTAACTTGGACTCCAAGTCCAGGACTCCATGTCCTGGAGTCCAGGACTCCAAGGTCCTTCTCCGTGGAGCTACTCCCCAGCAGCTCAACCCCTCATCTGTACTGGTGCCTCAGGTTATTCCTGCCCAGGTGCAGGACCCTACACTTGTCCTTATTGAACCTCATGAGGTTCCTCTCTGCCCTACTCTCCAGCCTGTCCAGTTCCCTCTGGATGGCAGCACAGCCCTCCAGAGTGCCAGCCACTCCACCGAGCTTGGTATCATCCCCAAAGTTGCTCAAGGTGCACTCTGCGCCCTCGTCCAAGTCACTGATGAACAAGTTGAACAGCACCAGGCCCAGCACTGACCCTTCAGGGACATCACTGGCCGCAGGCCTCCAACTGGACTTGACCCCATTTATCACCCCCCTCTAAGCTCTGCCATCCAGTCAGTTCTCAATCCACCTCACTGTGCACTTGTCCAGACCACTCTCCCAGAGCTTCGCATTGAGGATATTGTGGGAGACGGTGTCGAAAGCCTTGCTAAAGTCAAGGTAGACAACATCCATGGCTTTCACCTAGTCCAGCGAGTGAGTTATCCCATCATAGAAGGCTATGAGGTTCGTCAGACATGACTTCCCCATTGATGAATCCATGCTGACTACTCCTCATCACCTCCTTCATATGCCTAGAGATGCTCTCTAGGATGAGCTGCTCCATCACCTTTCCAGGGGAGGAGGTGAGGCTGACCAGCCTGTAATTGCCCGCCTCCTCCCTCTTGCCCTTTTTGAAGGCTCGAGTGATGTTGGCTCTCTTCCAGTCCTCCGGCACCTCCCCTGCTCTCCAGGATCTCTCCAAGATGATGGAGAGAGGCTGAGCAATAATCTCCGCCAATTCCCTCAGCACTCTATGGGCATCCCATCTGGGCCCATAGATTTTTGAGTAGCCAGTTTGTTTAAGCGATCCCTAACCCAATCCTTCTTAACTAGTGGAAGGTCTTCCTCTTGCCCATTTATATCTCTTTCCGCTGAGCCCTGCGGTTCACATGGAGTGGTCTTAGCAGTAAAGACAGAGGCAAAGAGGACATTTATTAACTCTGCCTTCTCTCCATCCTCCATCACCAAGGCCCCCTCCCCATTCAGTAGTGCACTAACATTTTCCCTAGTCTTCCTCTTGCTGCTGACCTATTTATAGAAACCCTTCTTGTTGTCCCTGACATCCCTCGCCAAGTCTAATTCCACCTGAGCTTTGGCCTTCTCATTTCGCATCCACATTCTCTGACAATGCGCCTACATTCTTCCCACGTGGCCTGGTCCTTCTTCCCTAAGCTGTATGCTTTTTTTTTTCCCCATTAACTTTGCATAGCAGCTCCTTGACCATCCATACAGGTCTCCTTCCCCACTTACTTGACTTCTTTCTTGTGGGAATGCACCAATCCTGAGCTTGGACAAAGTGATGCCTGAATATTAGCCAGCTCTGCTGGACTTCCTTTTCTTCAAGGACCCTGACCGAGGGGACTGCTCCAAGGAGCTCCCTGAAGAGGTCCAAGTTGGCTCTCCTGAAGTCCAGGGTAGCTATCCTACTTCTCAACCAACTTCTTCCATGTAGGATCGTGAATTCCAACATCTCATGGTCACTGCAGCCAAGACTGTCCCCAACCCTCACATTTCCCACTAGACCATCTCTGTTTGTTAGTAACAGATCGAGCAGCTCCCCTCCCCTTGTTGGCTCATCAACACCTTCATCAAGAGGTTATCTGCAATGTTCTGCAGGAACCTCCTGGACTGTCTGTTCCTGGCTGTGTGCTTTTCCCAGCAGATATCAGGTTGGTGGAAGACCCCCAGGTCCTGTGATCTGGAGGCTTCTTTCAGCTGCCTGTATAAGGCTTCTTGCACTTCCCTGTCCTGGTCAGGAGGTCTGTAGTAAACTCCCACCACCGTATCACCACTGATGGCTTGCCCTTTTATCCTCATCCACAGGCTCTCTACTCGTGCTCCATTCTCTCCTATGCTGACCTCTATGCATTCCAGTTGCTCTTTCACATGAAGAGCAACTCCATCACCTTATCTTCGCACCTGTCCCTCCCTGAAAAGCTTATAGCCCTCCATGGCCACATTTCCAGTCATGGGAGGTGTCCCACCATGTCTCAGTAATTGCAATGAGATCATGGCCCTGTAACCGCACATGCATCTCCAATTCCTCTTGTTTATTCCCCATGTTCCGTATGTTTATGTAGAGGCATTTGAGTGGGGGTCCCAATGTGTCTCTCCTTGTCGGGACAGCTGCAGCCTGAAAAGGATATACAGCACCTTATCCAGACTACTACTAGGAGACTTTTGGCTGTTTAAGTTGTAGGTATGGTGACCCCAAGCTTAAGCCTTCCCTTAGAGCTGAGGCCACGCTTAGGGTCCAGACAGTAAAGAAGCCTAGAAGCCCATGCGTTTTTCCCTTGTAAGCACTTGAGAAAGGAAATACAGGCCACTATGCAGAACAGGGCAAGAAGCCCATTTTGCCTTTAGGTAGCACCAGGCCTGTGGAACCCAGCCTTTGGCCTAGGGGTAGGTTCTGGATTAAACCAGAGAGAAACGTAGAGACCCACGGGTTGCTGCAATAGAATACACTTGCGGAAAGAAGTTATCAGACACTCTGCGGAATAGCACTAGGAGCATATTATGCATTTAGGCAGCACTCGGCCTATGCACCTCTGGTTTCCGGCTAGGGTTAAGACAGAGAGAAAGCCTAAAGTCCCAGGGACTGTGGTCCTAAAAAATACTTTAGAGAAGAAATATATGACACTATATTGAATGGTGCCAGGAGCTTATTTTGTGTTTAGGTAGCACAAGGCCTATGGAGCACAGGCATTAGGCCACCATTAGGGTTAGGACTAGGGTTACAGCTAAGAGAAAGCATGGACCCCTTGGGGATTGGTCCTAGAAACAACAGTAAGAAGGATATACAGCAGCTTGGCCCTAGAAAGAACAAGCAAAAGGATATATACCACCTCATGCAGACTACTACTACTAGTAGTAGTAGTAGTAGTAGTAGCCTACTACTAGGAGGCTTTTAGCTGTTTAAGCTTTTTCATTTTTAGGTTTCCCACTAAGATTATGTTTATATCTAGGGTTAAAAGACTGAAGACGCCTGGAGTCCCCTGAGTAGTTGCCCTACAAAAGGCTTGACAAAGGCAATATTGCACCCTATCCAGAATGGTGCTAGGAGCATTTTTTGAACAGCAAAAAAATTGTGTTTTGGTAGCACTAGCCCCAATTACCATAGGCTTTGGGATGGTGTTAGGGGTAAAAGAATGTGTAAAATCCCTTGGGGAGTAGCCTTAGAACGGTGAAGTGAAAGAAAATGCAGTAACATATCCAGACTGCTGCTAGGAGTTTAATGGCTGTTTAATCAACGTAAGGCATGGTAACCTCAGTGTTAAGGCCAGGTTTAGGTTTAAGAGTAAGAGAAGGCCTCGAAACCCTTGGAAAGCTGATGGTAGAAAGGGCAGACTAATGGAAATATATCATCATATCCAGAGGGCTGCTAAGAGTGTATTTTTTTTTAGACAGTGCGAGGCGTGGTGACTTCAGTCTTCAAGCTAGTGTTAAGAAAAAGAGAAAACCTAGAGCCTGATGGAGTGGTCCTAGAAAGCTCTGGCAAAAGGAAATATAGTGCACTAGGTAGCTAGCACTGGAAGCATATTTTAAGTTCAACCAGGTTTAGACTCAATTCAGCAACTGTCAGCAGTATATACCAGCAAAGTAAAAGCCACAGTAAGTCAGACAGTGCAAAAAGGTACAACTGATGACAAAGTGTTTTTATAAGTGAAAGCACAGATAGAAAATTCCCACCTTAGACTTACCATCTCTGATTGCAACACCTCACAGGCAATCTGTTACTACACTGAAATATCACCATTTAACAGACCTAGTAACCTTTTCATGAATATAAGAGTAGTCATCTTTTGTGCTTTAGGATTGTGTCCGTTCACCTATATTTTCTTTTATAAATTAAGAGCAAACTTTTGAACAAATCTAATTTTACTGACAAATCCATGCTGATCTTTTATTTTTTTCTTCTGGCACGATGTACTGTAACCAAACCATATTCCCACAAAACTCGCTGTTTAGTATATGTGGTTATTACCCAAAACCTAGACAGTCATTTGCTTCTGAAAATCAAAACAGAATTTCAGGTCATCTTTGGAATACTTCCTTTTATCTTAAGATACTTTTGTCTCTAGGTAAGCTTTTTCTGCTCAAAAGAAACTTGGTGGCGTATTACTGTTTGAAAAAAAAAAAAAAACAAAATCCCAAGTAACAGGCAATGCTCTCAGATTTATACGCTGAGAACACCAACCCATAAGTCAACTGCATGAACCTATAACTGTCACACATCATAAAAGAAAATCTTGGAAGATTTTATACACAAAATGACAAACTAAGCACGAGTATCCAGAGAGAAATGAGAAAAAAAAAACGCATAAATTGTTTTTCTATAGGAGTGCTGACAAAATATGTGCACCTTTACATTTCTGTACAGAGAATAAGTTTTATCTCTGTAGACAGTAGTTATTACTTCATATGCAGATGTATTACTTCTTCCATTTCTGTTATTAAGTCTATGACTCATGAACATCTATGAATTTCTAGCACTGGGAATACACCTGATACATAAGTACTCACTATCAAGACACTTACCTGCTACCAAGAATTGGCTCCCCAGAGGCTCCCAAAGCAGAATAATCCATGCCATAAAAATTGAGCCCTAGAAGTATTTTCTTCCTCCATTTTGAATCAGGATCTAGCACCTGAACACAAGCTTGTATCCATGGAAGAGGAGAATTAGGACCAGGTCTGCTGGGTTAGCAAAAAGAATTGGCGGTAAGAAGGAATGCACACTCTTTCTCAACAGCTTTCTCTTTTTAACTAGGTTAACTGCAGAGAGAAAAGTACAACACACAGAAAAGAGTGAAGGTTAATCCATGATCCTATGATGATTAATTGTATATATTGGGAGTTGAATTGCTGATGCACAAAATATGCTGCCTCATTCTTCAGATGACTTCACGATCTATTTGTAAGTTCAAGGAACATGTCTCTTCTTACTCTAAGCCAGAATCTAACTGTTTTTCTGTAACAACTAAGTTACAGAAACTAAGTTTCGGTTAATTCACAGATTCAAAACCCTGGAACTTTATTTCTTTTCCATGCTATAACCTAACATAATACAATGGGACAAAAATCTACTATTTGCTTATAGAAAGAAAAAACAAAAACAGATTTAAGTGGTTACTTAGCAAATGAATCGTTTATTTTTGAACATTTTTAGGATAAAACCCTAAACGGTCAGTTCAGTGACAATGAAAAGCTGCATTCACAACATGAGCCTAGCGAGCATACTTGGAGTGGCTGAACTTTGTATATACAATGAATCAAGATATCACTTTCTCTCCCTTATGTTCACTGGAAAGGCAACCAGGCTTCCTTGCAAACACTCAGTGCCACAATAAAAGGAAAAGCACATTCCCAGTCTCAAATATCAGCATTCTTTACTCTGCACTACTTAACTACTTCAAAGTATTCCGGATACCTGTGCCATTAAAACACAATGTGCAATATAACAGAATTTCGCTGGAAATCGTGTTTGTATTTAAGGCAACAATTTTACGGAAAAACACAGGTATTAAGCTGTATTTCATATATCGAGACCAAAAAAAGTAAATTCAAGCAAAATGATTTTTTTCCCCAAAGTTCATCTCAAAGTAGAAGCAATATACCTCACAAACTATGCTTATTTCAAATACAGCGAGTGCCTTACTTGAAAACTGCCTCCATCTCCCTTTCAAGTACAAAAAGGCTAGCAGCTCAAGCTCAGATCTAAGTAACCTAAGGTATCAATAAAAGCAAAAAGGCTATGACTGTACCATAGTAGAATATGCGATTTTAGGAAAGCATAAAGCACAGTGCAGCTTCAGCAATTAGGAAAAGCACAGAGGAAGTCTATTAGAAGTAGGTATCTCAGAACACATTCAGGGTTCCACATGAATTTATAAAATCTGTACTAAAACTCACATGACCCTATCTTCATAGGAATCAGCAATAATTAGAACGAAGTTAAACTATATACAAATTTATTCTGCAATCACTGCTCTCATTGCAATGTAGATTAACCTCGACATATAAATCTCAGTAACCAACTTTTTTGCACAAACTCACTTGCTATTCTAGTAAAGTAGCTCATATTGTAGATTTAATAGCAACATAACCAGGAATCTGTTCCTTCAGCAATGCTCTGCTAAAATTAGAACCTTACCGTTGTGGTGTTGAATAGTCATATGTCATGAGACTGAAGCCATCTATTGCCAATGCCAGCTGATCAAATTCTTTCTTTGTGAACATTCCTGGCTGGTTAGTGCTTTTAAAACAGAAGCAAACAACAAAAAGAAATTACTGTATAATCTGGCTTGCTCTATCAACTTGCAATGTCATTATGGATAGAACAGTGAGTGTAGGGCTGTGCGCTAATCCAATTGCCTTAGAAAAAAATCAAGTGAATTCTAAAGGCCTCTATGAAACTTAAGTACCTAACCTGTCAAATCGTTCTTGCTTCTTTTAAGACTAAGCAGCTGAGCCGTATTTAAACAAATGTGCGAGACTGTTGATACAAAGACATAAACCAAAGGTAATTTTTGAGTAATCTCTGAAGAAAGGAACATTTCAGTTTGTACTATGCTTAACACAGTTTTTCTAACAGACAATGCATATCTTAATTTCCTTTCATTCACTACTAAAAAGTCCTAAAAAGTAGAACACCAATACAACTTTAAGCTTTCCGTGAAAGACTAAGACTGTTTTCTTCACACAAAAAGCCTTTTTTTTTTTTTTTTTTTTTTTTTAAGTTTAGGAGCTAGGGAAGAGAGGAGGAGAGATAGATTTGGGAGAACTTTCACATTCCTGCATGCCTCTAACAGTAATGAGATAAGGCAAAGTAATTACCAGTTTCCAGATTTGGTTTAAGAATTCAAGTCATCTGAAAGCATTCAGCAAAGTATGCTGCTTGAAGAAATGCCTATTTTTCTTTTGAGAGCAAATTCTTTTCCAGATCAGTCTACGCAGGAACACAACTATACACATTTACTAAGTGTTCTGATTTCAAATAATGGTTCATTACTGTACCCAAGGAAGACAGAACCTGCCAGCCTGACTTCATCCATTTCAACCAGGCGACAAAGACTGCAGACAACCTACTGGAAAACTCTGAAACTATTTCAGAAAGAATTCATAAGATCCAACAACCAACACAAATAGCCATAGTGTGATGGAAACCTTAATCACATTGCACAGATGGCATTGAACTAAAGAGGTAGAGAAGCTGCTGCCAGAACCATGTCCTCAGTCAGAGGATTCTTGAACTTCTAAGATGGAATGGACAGGAAGAGCTGCAGCATGTATCCAAAATAGCCTTCGAGAACAGGATTCATAGGGAAAAACAACGGAGAAAAAAAAGTGGTTTTGGACGTTTATGAACCCCGTGTGGTTACTAAGTCATTCTAAAAGACCTGAAGGATTGCACAGGACTCCTGTAGGTGGTTGAGGAGAGGCTGCATACAGAACTGCCACTGGTATCAGAAACTACTGCTTCATGTAGAAAATAGCAGGCATCTGCTGCCTAGATAAGCTACAAGTTAAAACCACGCACATTCCACCACAACTGGAGAGGGAGGGGGAATGGTTCTCTGTGACAAATTAACGTAATCAACTGAAAAATCACTTATTTTGACCCTTATTGCTTCTGGATCAGTGTTTAAATCCACATCCAACAGTGTTTGATGAATGGATATGAATGAATCAGCAGAATATCGCAACATTCACCTACAGCTTTACAAGGACACTTTCTGTTCCATCACATTAGGAAATTAATTAATAGCCTATAGGTTTTGATGTGTTGTAAAATCAATCATTTAATATGTCTGTTGTGTTATAAGGGAGTTGAGCATGAACAACACCAGCAAGCAAGGTAAATCTAACCATGTATGCTTTGGTTTACTTAGCTCTAGTATGTATGAAGTATAGTAGTGCTCTGGCATTTTCAAGTTTTCAGAGTCAATGGTTTACTTGTCATATTAAGCAGTAAAAAAAAAAAAAATCTTTCCTTCTGAGATTTCACGTACAAACTGTAAACACAAGTCTTCTTCTGCAACCCATCACTGGACTTTTTTAAAAGCTATCTGCTTGTCATTTATTGCAATTGCAAATTACAACCATTCTATAAGAAGAAAGTGAAGAACATCTTCAAAACTATATAATGGCAACCTGGATGCCCCGAGGCAAAGCAATTCCCCAAATCAAATGCCAGCAAAGTACATCTTCTGTAAATTCATTTTGATTACTCATGAGGAGAAATATATAAAAATAATTTTATTATGCATTGGATACTATGGTAAGTTGGATTACTTTACAGATTAAACAGGGTAATATTTTACTGAAACTGACAAGCAATTAGCCCTCTACACCCACTTTTCACAGATAGTTAGATACAGTTATTCACAGATGTATTTCCATAAGTTAAAATGGATAGTACATATTGTTTTATCCAAATTTGTAATTGAATTTCTTTGACTACACAGAATTACTATCTGAGAAGCAAGGGCGGGAGTTTCCAAATTAGATCAAATATGGCAGTAATAAATATGCTTTGTCAATCATGGAAGAAGCAAAATACCACTACTCTTAAGCAGCAAAGATCTCCCACCAGTTCGATCAGCACCAGTCAATTCTGCTCTAGTCAAACAGTTTGGAAAACTGCCTGCTAGTTAAAGAAACAGGATTCAGAGAATCTTGCCTTAAGGAACATTTCTAATTCAAAAGAACTAGAACTTACAAATAAAGAATAAAAATTAAAAAAAGATTTTTACATGGTGGTTATGCCTCTAATTTGAGACTATCCCATCATTCTGATACTTAAATTAATCTTAAAAGTCAATTCAAAGGTAGGCACATACTATTGAGTATGTAGCTGAGAAAACCAGTATAGAGAAAGACATCTGGCACAAGACATTCAGCAGAAGTCCAGGAAAACAGAAGTTCAAGTCTTAATCAAAAGCCTGCCATTCTCATATGCCCTGAACAATGTTTCCAAAATATTCAGTGAAGAGGCAGACTCCATCACTATTTACCCTTAGTATACAATATACATAAAGACTGTTTGTTATTAAAATTGGGTTGTTTAATTTGCCAACCATCACAGCTCAAAGCTCAAGTACAAAACGCAGCTTTTCACACATGAATAATATGAAAACTGCATTACTTGAAATCTTGAAAATGTCTTTGTATAGGATTAACCTTAATCTCTGAACCACTTCATTTTATCTTTGAGGTACGGCAATATTTTTGTTTTGGTGCACACCATCTCCTAGACAGGTGATAAATATTCTACCATGTGCTTTCAAGAGACATTTCCTTGGTTTATTTTTTTCTGCCAAAAATACTCTGAAACCTTTTACACATGAGCCACTATTCATTTATTTCTATTCTTAGCTAAGGCCCTTTTTACTTGACTAAAGCAGGTCCTTTACTTTGTTGAGCATTTTTTCCCCTCCTCTTCTCTCTCCTACTAGGCTCTTGACTCAAATTTCTGTTACTCAACACAGAAATTGAAGAAAAATTTTTCTCCCGAGAGCATGAGTTTTACTTGCCTATATTCCCTTCAATTTATCTTTTTTTTTTCCTGATGACAGATTTCTACATAGAAATATATGTATATATTCCGTATGTATACATGTATACTTATATATTTGCAGCCCTATACATACACAGAAATTTTTATATGGACATCAACAGCACAGAAGAAACCACCTGTTTTCTTTGGAATTTCTGTATAGATAGCTCAGAATCACACGGCCCCTTTTTGCTATTCTTCAGTTGCAGCTTCTCAAGTGCAGAGCAGTCTCTTTCAGACCCTAGAAAGCCTATTACGTGCAACTTCTAGGTAGCACAGGGCCATCTTTATTACAATTCTCATTAGTGCTTCACTGATAAGTACTTCTATGAGGTTTTGAGTTTGTAATCTTTCATACTGAAAGACTGAAAAAAATACTCCAGTATCTCAACAATGAGACTTTCATTTGCTTTCAAATGAATCTACATTCTCAATTACTTCCTGTCTCACTAAGATCACTTCCAAATGAAATAAGATAATTAGAAGTCTTGTAACTATCCATGATTCCATGCAAGTCTGAGTTACATTTTTGTCCTCATCTTCCTTTTCCCTTCTAAACCAGATTTTTCTCCTGTATCCTCACATCTTTAAGTGATCCTTCATAAAGATGACCAATTTTTGCATATTTGTTTGCTGTATATATTTGTTCGTAGCTCTCTGCAAGTCTTCCCCTTCGTCTTCCTTTATCATCAGCTATTGAATTTCATAGTTCCTCACAGTTAGTGGCATAAAGTATAACAGTATCACATTTTATGAACACAGACCAATGAATTTATTTAGTTCAAGATCACCGATTAGAAATTCACTGTTTCTTTACATATGCAGTCTGTTCTACATCAAATACAAGAAATCTAAAATTTCTACTCAGTGAATCATGCCAACGGTAAGCATCAATACTAAGGTACTCAAATGCATAAGCAAGCTAATCTAATGTATTTTCATGCAGGGAATGTGTTCTTGGCAGAGCTGTAACTACTCCATCTAATTCATCAAAATTCTTGGAGAACAGCAGCTCACAAAAGGTGCTCTCCACTATTAGTATTTAGGAAGTA
>JAVCKT010030152.1:504-11235 GCA_032273925.1 Rhynchotus rufescens | reverse complement strand
ACAGCAATAAATGAGGGGGAAGAGGCAAATAACTTGCAGTGGCTCTGCAGACACTAACGAGATGTTTACTTAATTTTATCAAAGCACTATCTCTGGAAATTAAAACTTTAATAAAAGCAATAACTGAAGCATAAGCAAAAGAATTTTAAAGCATCAATATATTTTTTCAATATAATTTTCATTATATTTTCAAGGTTTAAAGTTTTTTTAAAACCCTACAGCACACTCCAAGGAAATTATTAGTTTTTAATATTACTATTATTCAAGTGCACATACTTGGAGAACAATCTACACATAATAATGTCACAGCAGAGTAATGGAAGGAACAAACTGCAGTAATTCAAAAACAATCAGTAAAGAATATGCAAGAATGTTTTAATACCTGAAATGAGACTTGTCTTACTAATGATATGCATCAAAAGCAAATGCTACTGATTCCTACAGTAAGAGAATAACTAAAAAGTCACCTGCAATTTTTCAAATACTTCATTTTTACAGGTGAGTCACTGATACGACATACTAATGACTGCAGTTTTTCTAAGGCAAATATCCAGTCATTCAAGATTGACTTCCAACACATAAGTAATCCTAAGAAAGTCGTTGTAAACTAAAAAATAAACGTGTATTACAGATTAACTTCCTACTTTATTTCGGGATTATTTTAAATTTGTGAAGACATCAAGCTAAATTCAAAGATATAATGCTTGTAACAAAGTAAGTAGAATTAAAAAAAAAAAAATGCAAGAAAACTGCTCTTCCAGGATTCACTGTCAAGCTAAAACACTTGTTTAGAGACTCTCAGATCTTCTTTAAAGGAAAGCCTTACATCTGTTGAAAAGGATACTTTTTAAAATTAGAATTAGAACAGCAGCAAATTATCAGCCAACAAGTAACAAACAAGTTTGATGTGTCATTTTACTTGCATTCAAAATTTCTGTTTAATGGGTTTTTTTTGCCATAGAAAAACTAACTGTACCTAAATTCCTAGCAATATAGAGCCAACAGCTTATTAATTTCAGCAGTTGTTTTCAGCAGTTCAGCAGTTGTAATTTTCAACAAAGTTACAATTTTTTTTTTTTAACAGTAGAAGAAAGCAGACAATACAGTAAACTTTCCTGTGAAGTGCAAATTATCAGCATATACCTTGTGTCCACAGAGGAGCAGGAGAATATGCCAGTTGGCAGACAACAGCGCCTAATTCAGGGAAAATTGCAGCTGCTGGGTAGTAGAATCAAACATTAACTGGTAATAATAATTGCATATAGACTGCACCAGCCCTTCTATAATAATGCAGACCACTCCAAAACCAATCCTTAGAAAGAGAAAGCATAAGAGGAGAGCTCAGAGGAGAGAAAACCAGCCAACAAAATGCCAAGCCCTTATGCTTTCACCAGGGCTGAAGAAACCTCTAACATTTCACTTCCCAACTTATTCCACTCACTCATTATAGCTCAAGGGATTTATTTCAGACCATACGGATCAATAATCAGAGATGAATGGTTATTATTAGTCAGTATGTTTTGATACAAGCCTCTCCAAAACAAGTCATCATATCTGTGCACTTCATGACATGAGGAGGAGCTCATCCTTCTTCCCCCTGCTTGAGTCTTTATGGACACCATGAGGAGGCAACAAGGAGGCATCCCAAGAACCAAGCCGGTTCCCTCTGTACATGTTACAGAACCCTCCTGAATCTGAACTATTTCCTTTTCTCAGAAATATTTTATTTTAAAGAGAAATGATATAGTTCAGAGCTAAGGGTCTTCTACTATTCAGGGTTTATTAGCAATTAACATTTCAGCACCTTGTAGCCTCACAATATACACTAGTCCACACAAGTTCAAGGCAAGTCCTTTATAGACATTTGTTTAGCCACACGATCATCATTTTTTAACCACAAGAGAAACTAAATCTTTTAAGGAATATTACCACATTATGCAAAGAACTTTCTAATCACTACTACTCATCATAAAGAACTGACTTTAGACTACTGCAAATATATAACATCAAGGAATAAAATGGTTTAATTCAGTCCATCTAGAACAGTATTTGCTATAGTATGATCTACCTGCCAAAAAAAGTCATTATGTGACTAACATACTGCAAAAAAGGCATCAACTTCCATTCCTAGAAGTCAGCTATTACGTAATGTCATTTACTGAATGTCATAAACAATATTGTTTGTATTTTAAAGGCAATTAAATTATTTTTCCACAACAAGAATTTTTTTTTTTTTTTTTTTTTTTTACTGTGCTAAACCAAGAGGGCAAAGGACGCATGATTATTGACTTAGAAAGCAGACTGCACACGAAAATGAAGACTTATTGACATTCTCATTCTGATCCAGCAGAGAGGGCTTTTATTTAATGAATTCGGTTTCTGCTAGCCCTCTTCCAGGTCATGAGAAAGAAATTTTAAAATTATTTATGAAGAAAACCTACTTGCCTTTTCAAAAGAAGATGATTAATTTACACAGTGGTAAACTAAGGTAAAAATGAATACATATAAAGAAAAAAAATCTACCATCTTGTAGCTGGTTTAAAAGAGTGATGGTTTGTCATGTTATCAAAAGAAATCCACTTTCCTGTCAGCTAGAACACAATCACATTGCCTGCCTGGTTAGCAGTGGGCAGTATCCGTCAAGTGACTGCTCTCAGAGGTCATTCTGAGCTATAATAACGTACAAAAAAGAGCCAGTATTTCTTGAAGAGGTCTGAAAATACAGAAACTCTAGTGTTGGTTGTGTATTACATAGGTGGTAAAAGAGAGAGAAAAAAATAGGAGCATAGATCAAGGGATGAAATAAGAAACTGCCTCAAATATATGTGTGCAGGTGCATATAACAGAAGCAGAGAGCATATAGGTCTCTGTATCAGTTGTGGATCTGTGACATGTAAAGCAAGTATATAAAAAGAATGCATTTTTTATTATTTAAGTTCGTTCTGTTTTTCAGATAGATGCCTTTATTGGCATTTTGGTGTTTTCTTATGGAAATCAAGTCTGAACTAATAAAATTCCCCAACATTTCTATCAGCTTTGCACTAAGTCCTAAATAGGATTGCATACAGAGAATCCTTCAAAACAGGAAGATACCTGGATTAATGTTAAATCGATCATACTAATACTCAGTCTTCTGTAAACTTTTCAGAAGGTCCCTGTCGTGTAATGAAATAGTCTCATAATGAGCACATTGAGTGGAATGTGGAGGAATTTAGAAAATGGCAGAACTAGCAATAGCTCATTAATTTTTCTTGTGGTCATCTCATTAATCTAACCAGATTAGATTCTAATAATAGCTTCAATAAAGTAGAACACACAAAAAAGCCATGATTTTGCTCGATATGCTTACTTCCTTTGGATTGTAATACTTCAATATTATCAAGGACCTCATAAACAAAAAGATCTATAAAAAGTAACTATACCAACATAGAGTTTTGCAAGGACTCAAAAACACTAATCTACTTACAGTATATTGAGTGCATTATATATTCTCACAAATATAAGCAGTTGATATTAAAGTGTTAGTATATTGTATTGCTGTTTAAAACAACCACAGATTTTCTGATAATATTCTAAACTTCTCTTATCTCAATACCACAGGAAATTTCTTCAGCCGCTAATAATATTTTAAAACCCATCAGGTCATTTGAGGTCTTGAGCCCAAAGGTTTTTCTCTTCCCTTTTCTTTTCAAGTTTTCAGCTGTTGTTCTACCCTACGCTAAAAATTTAATGTAGCCTATAATATTATTAAAGGCAGTTACTGCTGCATAGATTTTTTTTCTTTTAACTTCACTGGCTTTCCCAGAATCCTTTCCCTTTTTCTTATTTTGCTATTAAATTCTTCTTGGCACCAAGTGGAAAAAGCATCTTCAGGCATGACTCAGATTTTCCTATCTTTTTGGAAAGCTAGCATCAGATTACTATTAAATCAAATACAATAACTGCTAATTGGCTATGCATTTTGAAATATATCTGCGTATCCTGATGACATTAATATTAAATTATTTCACAGGAAGTATGCAAAGATGCAGAAATAGCAAGTAAATATTATACTTTATGCCAGCTTTCTGCTGTCCTTGAATGTTCTCCCTGTGCCCTAGCTAGATAGGCAATTATGAAAATAGACCTTAGGGTTATTCATAAATAAACAATTTATCCTCCTTCAACAAAAATGTAAGTATTAATAGTCATACTTACATGCCTGTTAGATATAAGTTTGTGTTTAAGCTTTCGAGTTTTACAGAACAGAATTTGAACATAAGGATGAACTCTGAATAAGAGGAGGGCTGTTTTTGGTTAGTGCATATTCACACAGATCAGGAAAGCAGCATTTATTTACATCAGTATTGCATTCTCTGTGAAACTCATACATTTATTTGGTCAAATCATACTTCTTTCCTGCTTGTTGCTTAATCAATTTCATCACTGGTGTCAATTTATAGCATTTAAACCATAACAGTAGTAATTTTTTTTTTTTAAAAAAAGAAACATCAACACCAGCAACGAAGCTGAGTGGTAGCTAACATTTAATCAACAGTAATAAAAAGAAATTTCAGACTGAAAGGCTTGTAGGGGCCCCAAGAAGTCCTATGCTATCATCCATGAGAAGTCAAGAAACACACAGGCCAATGAATGTATTTGCAATGTGCTGCTACCTCATTTTGACAGTACAAAAAAGCAGCAATACCAGACACTCATGGAAGCGATCACGTAAATGCAAGTTACAGTCCCACTTTTCAATAGTAAAATGCAACAGCTGTTTCACTGCAGCTGTTTCCCTGCAGGTCTGTTGCTGACCTGCAAAGCACTGGATTCTGCCTAACTTGGCTATGCAAAGCATATAAAAATCCTTAAAGTAAAACTCAGGTTCAAAATCCCTGCCCTTTTCCATTTATCCTTTAAATAAAAGGATAAAATTTCTGCTGTCAAACACATACAGGACTGAGGAAGTATATGATGATGAAGCCTGAAAGAACATGCCTTTTTTTGGTTAGCATCTGAAAAAGATGCAGAATATTTTTTTAAAATACCTTGAAATATGAAAGAATAAACTTAAGTCAAATGATATTAATTGCGTATGAAGACTGTTATGTCTATTATCAAATGAGCTAACCAAGGCAGGGACAACTTGAGTGAGTGAAAGTACCATTTCCAAAGCTGTCACATGTCGCTGGGTACAGAATTGACAAAGCACCTATGCTTAACAGATCAGTAATTCCTATGGGTCTGACCCTGCCAAATCTTTCACAGTGACATTGAATGCGCGGAAAGCAAAATCAATCTTTCTAGTAGATCAGAACATCATTAACTTCTTTGAGGGCAGAGAGACTGTTCAGATTAAGCAAGGGCTCCCAGTTTAGCCAGCAAGCAGAACAAGACCCAGCCCTCAGCAACAGCAAGGGGCTCCTTCAGCAGTCAGTTTTTAGGTTCATTCTGCAGGCATCACCTCTCAGTCATCACCGTACATTTTACACGATCTTCTGTGCCAGCTCTGTCTGCATTTCACTAGAAACGAGCAAATTTAAGAGGACAAACAAGCTTTCTCTCTGCCCCCATTTCCCCTTCTGCAGCTACCTCCACTTGGCTTTTCCCCTTAGGCTATAGGCTCATACTTGGATGCCTCTATAGGTTCACAGATCAGCATCAGGGAACTTTCACCAATAGTTTCATCCCTCAGCTCAGTCACAAGGTTCCTTTTGGACATATTTCTCAACCTAACGAGCAGGTAATGGCTACACATATGGGGATGTGGAACAGCAGCACTCAGGTGGCTTAATACAAATCCAGGAAAGATTTCTAAGCAGATATATAGAACATGGAAAACATTCCTGCTTTGGCAGGTTCTGCCCTGTTAGCACATGAAACTTGGGAAACTTGATAGAGTTCCTGCATTTGTAACCGCACTTAGGGCTGGTAGTCCTGCGGGTTCAACACAAACCAAACCACAGCTTGGTTTACTTGTGGTCCTGCCTCTACTGTTGCCTTCCTGGCAGAGCTCATTAGGAAAATTTTAACCATTTGGGGGCAGAAAGGGAGAGAAATCACTTCAACAGACATGCAAGGCACACAGGAAAAAAGACATCACACTAAATGAGCCTATAAATAGGGTGAAAACTCAAGTAGCTGCAATAGGGTTCAGCCACTCATGCAGCAGAGACTCAAGCTTAGGTAATGCAGCCCTACAGCCTTGGTTCAAGCTGCTGAGAAAACAGTCTAGTTGTTTAGCGCCCTGCACAGGAGCTGCCTCTCACTGTATCTCTCAATCTGAAGTTCATCTGAGTTTATTTGACACAGTTTCCAGCTGCTCTATTTATATCCTCACTTTCCCACAGCAAATATCTGATCCTTAAGCTAGGCTAGGAGGAGAAAAGAACATCACAGAGATATGTGGCCACCTCAGAAAGCAGGAGGTATAAATGATGGGGACACTAGGGTAGGGGAAACAAAAAACCTAAAACATAAAATATAGAAAAATATTGGAGAAGTGTAGATAAGATTTTGAACTTCAGATTTATATGATTACTATATCTTTACTGTGAAGAAGAATCAATTAGCACAAAAAGTGTGAAAAAGTAAAAAGTAGACCTGGTGGATTCTGGCCTCTTCCAAAGTTTAAAAAAAAAAAAGGTAACATGTCTTAAATCAAACCTGCTTGTTACAAATGAACATACCATCCCATAACTGGGAAACAAGTCTACATTTGCACTTGAGGCTGGGCTGAAACAGAACTGTTATAGCCTCTTTATTTTGTATTTCTATTTTAACAATTAAAACTTCTGTATTAACCATCTGCACATTTGCTTGAGCTGCTGAAGAACAGCACATTCTGTCCAATGAACGTGTTTGGCTCATCACATGCAGCAGGATATGTTTACTTAAGAATGAATGTTCTTTAGGACAAGCTGTTTCAAACAGGAGGACAGCACATAACCAGAAAAGACAAAGACTTGCTAGCAGCCTAATATGCCAAGAAGTAAATTTAAGTAATACAAGTGGTTGCAATAAACTATTGGAAACATGATTTTTATCCTTTTACAATTCAAAGACCAAAAAATATCTCCATTAAGATTTAGATTTCCTGCATATTTCACTTGGGCCTACTACTAGGATATTTTCTTCATCTCACGGAAGTCCAAAATATCCTAAGAATCTAAAATGAAAGTTGCCATTTCCTTGTGCTGTCCCAGAGAGTAAGGAAACATTATTTACACAGTGACATCTACCAAGAAAACAGACAGCAGTTGTCATATACATTTATGAAATACAACATATGTAATTTGATTATTAAAACATTTTTATGAATAGTTTCTTCATGACTTAAATGTCTTGAGGACTGAAGAAATGAGTTTGAGCTTCCATGCTTTTAAAAGACTCGGTTAAGCATCACATGGCCATTAGCATATATTTTATGTTGGAGAACAAAAACTGGTTTGACCGCTTAAATTGAATTACTTTTCCTCAACCAGCTGATCTAGTTATATAGTATCAAGACACATCCCTTATTTGATGAAGAACATGATTTGATTTTATTTCACTTACAGAAGAGTTTTCTCAACACAAAGGACTCTTAAAATACTATCAAGGTATTTCTAGAGATTTATATAGAGAAAATCATTTTTAATAAGCAGTGTTTACAGTTTGGCTTATTTTCATTAGTTTCCCTCATTTTCTTTTACTTTCTTTAACAACTGTACATCCCAATACAATTAAGATGAGAGCATAGCCCTCTTCTTAAACAACACTCTGGATATAGACTTCAAGAAATTTAGGGGATAAGAGAAATCACTTGGCATTTTTAACATAATGGAAATCCCAAATCTCATTAGGCCAATCTCATGCCAAAAATTTATACCCCAAAATTCAACTGCATTGGTCATTTGTAACTGCTGTCACTGAAGTCCGTCACCACAACTAACACAGCCTATACCGCAATCTGTTACTCTTTGAATAACTAACTAGTGCCCACTCAGCCTGACATCACCTCTGCATTGCTCTCCTGTAACCTTGCCCTGCAAATCCTGTGTAAATTCATCTCCACCCCACTCCTATTTATATTACTTCCTATTTATGAGTGATTATCTAGTCCTGAGCTAAATTTTTCACTCACATCAAAGGATCATTTGTAAGTGGCCTGTAAATCACCTCTAAGTTTTCAAAACGACCGCCTAAAAATTAAGTACCTTTATCAGTCAGTAATTAGAAGATTTAGAAGCATTCATCTATAATAAGAATCTAAGTCTTAGATTTGGTTTCAGAAGGTTTATGGTTTCTGTCCTCATCTGCTCAGCTACCTTATTTACAAATTTGCAGTTCGCTCACAGTGAGCAACCCTCTCACGCCCATGCAGGATAAGAGCTGGCAAGGATAACACGGTGTAAAAAAGGAACTTTTTAAATAGAGGGACACATTTTTTCTTAGCCCTTAAAATGATCACTTTGAGAAGATTCAGAGAAATATTGCAAGCATTCATTCTGTGATAGGTCATGCATACAACCAGGCTGAAAGGGATGGCAGTAGTGGTAAATTATGGAAAGCTTCAATCTAGGGTCTCATAAGAGGGTGGCCTAGAAATTAATAAGGATATACATACTAATGATGATGAAGCGGTTGTCCACAGAAAAGCTGATTTGGAGAATATTCAGTTTTATCTTTCTGACAGCTCACAAGGGAGCACATACAGTATTCATTTCTTTTCGTTGTGCTAGAGTCAAATTAGAATATTGTTTAAAGATAAGGGGCAGTATCATCCCACTTGTGTGACCTACTTATTCTATTTAATACTTTCCAGTGTTCAGCAAGAATGCTTTAGAGACTAAGGGCAAAATTCTAATCTCACAGCAATATAAAACCTGAGTAATTCCATTTATACACAGGCAACTTATTCCAGTTTTACATCAGCATAACTGATAACTGAGCATATTCTACAGTAAGTTTTTAAAATTTACCCCTTATCAAGATATAAAAGCAAAATCAAGAATAAAGCATTGATATCATTGCCCTAAGTAGCACATTAGCTGAAAAATATTTGTATTTTCAATTGTTAAAGGATTAATCCTCATTTCTATTAATGTAATTTACTCCTTTGTGCCTGTGATAGTTCAAGAGAGCCCAGAGATCACTCTGAGAATCCAGAGTTCTGATACATAATCCCTATAAAGTCATTATCTTGACATATTGCAGTCTCTTGATGTAGTAGCCGAGGCCGTTTCAATCGTCCCGCATCAGTCACCCAAATAGGACTCGTTTCCCAGCCTCTCACAGATCAGATAATATTTATCAGAAATAACAATTTCAATTAATTATGTAACACTGACTCAAGTTATTCTCAAGCAATAGTTCAAGACAATAAGAGTCTAAAATAACTTAGTTTTCACATTCCAGCTCTGTATATCTTGTTCCTAATCACTGACAAGTTTGGCATGATTTCTGGTAAGGTTATTTCAGGTCAAAAGCCAGCACTGTAGCACACGGCACTGAAAACTCAGGAGGAATTATAAAATAAGCAGGTCTTAAGGCTCAAAAGTCCACAGGGAGTTGAAATAGTTATTTGCCATTAGAAGTGTAGTGTGCAAGCTCGTTCCTCTTGTAAAAGAGATACTAGAGAGATTCACACCATCACCAAGTACTTCTCAACTGTGAGAAGTAACTATGCAGAACGTTACCACCTTCCTGAGGTTATTCTCTCCCAGGGTGCGTTTTAACATCCAAGGTTCACTTCTCCAGTTGAATACAGCAAGAATAACATAACTAAGGCAAACCACTCTGTGCTGTGGTTTAAAAAACATCACCATTAGAATCAAAATGATTTCTAGGATGAGTTAGTTAAAAGCTATTTATTGTTATTTTAACACAATCATTTCTCACACCATAAACATAATGCTTGGATAAGGCAGGCAGGATTCTTAAAATGCAAACTGCTAAGATGCCTTTTAGCTCCTCTCAGTAACTCACCCAGAGGCTGACGAAGCCACCTAAATGACTGCAACTAAAACTACGTACTGGTCCATGACAAGCTCTTCACAGAAAGGGAACTTAACTGAGCAATAAGAGATTGGTTGCATTTAAAGCCTAAAATAAATTTTAAAAGGAATATTTTTGTGCCTACTCATTAAAATTTTAATAAGTACTAACTAACTATTTTGCAACAACTGAGAAGTAATGCCATCCTTCCCAAGGTTTCCTTTAAAAGGTTAGTAACATTTTTATTGAGAATTTTCTTTGTGGACTATCACTGGAACAATGCAAGCTAAGAAACCTTATAGGTTAGCAACAGAATAAAGAATAAATCTGCTTTTGTCATTAGAAGTGCTTGTTTCTGACAAGTCTAACAAATCCAGGTGCTCGAGGAACAATTCTATTAGAGTCAGATGTCTTCCTTAAAGATTTGATATTACCCTCAGCTCATTTGTCAGGCTCTAATGAATGAAGCCAAGCACAGAAGCACCTGATCAAATCCAAGTGATCACATGTCCCATAGATTAAAGTTATAGCAGAAATGTTTCTTCCACAAGCTGGTCAAATCACCCACGATTTTCAAACCTTGTCCTGGAGAGCAGATAAAGAGCAAAATCATTTTCCAATACACTTTCTAGAGATGAAAGTGTCAGGAGTTCTTTTTAATTTTACCCTATTAATAAACAGACATCAATTAGTAGATTTGCCTTAATCTTATTTATAGTTAGAAACACATAATTGACTAAGAAAGAGAAGAAAAGACACAAGACCCAACAC
>JAVCKT010030147.1:7224-32873 GCA_032273925.1 Rhynchotus rufescens | reverse complement strand
TTTTTTTTCTTTTTAAGGCATCTGTAAGCCAGATGTGCTGAGCATCAAGGACATGAAGAACTTATTCCAGAACATCTATGATTAAGTTGGTGCTGATTACTGAATGGAATCTTTGATTCTCAGATATGTGGATCCTCCAGTCCTGTGTCACATCATTCTGTGATAAACAAGAAACATGTTAGCAGAAATATAGAAAAGTCTGTATCACAAGAAATTGCCACATATTGAGAGCACAATTATGTTTAGTCTTGGGGAGTGAAAGCCTTGCTCAGTTTTTTCTTTTTTTTTTTTTTTTTTTGATTTTTTTATAATTATGGATAGTCTGGTCACCTGTAAAAATGTTCACATTTTGAATTATTTTTGTTTCCCTTGGAACTTCTTTTTGTATCTAATTCTGAGCTGCATGAAACCAGATGTCTTCTTATCAGCTTTTGGATATATCACTTTCACTTTCATTGATCATTACCTGTTTATCATACCATGCTACACACAGCAGCCCAAAAACAGCGTCCAGGGCCAAATTAGCCAGCTGTCCATATTACCTGTCTGTAGCTGTATGCTCATGCTCGGCTTTGACCAGTAACAGAAGTTACTGCTGTCCCTGAGAAATGTTTAATAAACACGTACATGTAGATGCAATAAAGCAAGCTAATATTTCCTTTATGAAGATACTGTGATAAATTTCCTACAACAGAATGTATACACAGGTTCGGTACAAGACTGAATTTTGTCACTCTAGAGGAAAAATATGGGTGTCGTTCTAGATTTTGTAGGCAGCTTTTGCTATATGCTTGCCCTGAAGCTGGCCAAGCCCAACTACAACATGTGATTAAACAGACTAAACCATTCAACAGAGG
This sequence comes from Rhynchotus rufescens, assembly GCA_032273925.1. Lineage (NCBI taxonomy): Eukaryota > Metazoa > Chordata > Aves > Tinamiformes > Tinamidae > Rhynchotus > Rhynchotus rufescens. The sequence continues at coordinate 32,016 of JAVCKT010030147.1, read as the reverse complement.
AATTAGATTGCTTCAAATTGGTCTTTGCCTGTCTAAGAGAGCTGACGGTAATGATAAACTCTTCCTTTTGGCTTTTAGAGAGAAAAAAAGGTCAAGTCTGAAATTTTCTGTGTAAAGAATACCAGTGATTTTCATCAAATCAAGATTTCATGAATTCTAAACCTTTTCACTACATTTTGTATGACATCACTAGAAGTGCCTCTGTTTTAATAATAAGCATGTAAAATAAGTTTCACAAGTTTCATGTTATAAAAACAGTAATTTTTGAAAAGTGCAGTTAGTTGTGAGAGAAATAAAACTTTAAAAAGTTCTTTCAGTACCTTTATTATTTTTTCACTTTTTAAAGCTGCTTATTTATTATCAGCTTTAGTGAGCCAGAAATATAAAGAACAAAATATTTGGACAGAAATATTTGGACAGAATTTGGACAGAAAGTCTTATTATGATGCTCAGTGAAATGCTGGACTTGGACTCTGCAACTGGTTGGCTACATATGTTAAAAAGAAAAAAGACTAGAAAGATTCTTAATTCCTTTTCCACCTCTTTCTGAGTTTTAAATATCTTAATTTAAATTTCATTGAGTACTTACATGCATTGCAGCATCAGTAATGCAAAATATATTCCTGTTGCTAGCTATCGAAGGAAGAATCAAGTGAAAATAGTATATATCTCGGTGCTGAGACTGCCAAGTACAAAACACCATAAGTAAATGTTTTCAAAGCTCTTAATAATAATGAAAAATAATGAAAAATAAAAAGATAAAAAAAGGCACCACTTAAGAAATATCCATAAAGAACTCATAAATAAAGGATGAATTGAAAATCTTTTCCCTGAGCACGATATAAAACAAACAAAAAATTCTTCCACCAAAGTTGGAATTTAGAGGAAATAAAATTTCGTAAAACTGAAACACTTTAGTATCATCTAAGAGGGAAAAGTGACATAATATAACCTGAGACAAGCTCCTTGAAAAGGAAGTGAAACTTTGGCCAAGCAAAGAATTAGTAGATTAGTCAGAGTATATGCACATATTCGCATATGAAAGACTGATTTTTTATGGGTAATTAAAATACATTGCAAGTTACAAAAGATAGGAGGCCTAACATTTCATCTCATTCTTTTTAAAAGATGAGATTTAAAAAATATACATAACAAACTTCAGATGCATTTTCCATGGCAGAGGAAGTTGCAAGGGCACGTTAGTTTCCGGTTTTTGTATGGCTAATAGAGTGGTAATCATGCAGTAGTTTACAACTAATGTGAGGTCAGAAGGGTTAAACTTATTATCTAATTACCAATATAATCAAGGAGTTCATTTACATGGAAAGAATTCAACATTGTATAGGATTGTATAGTCCCAAGAGAAATGTAGTGAATATCTGGCAAATGATGCATTAATGATTGTGGAGGGAAGCTTTGTAAAAGGCATTGGGAATATTCCTCAGAAGAGCCAGTGAAGTGAATTGATTTTATTTCTAAAATGTTCCTCCCACAGTTTTATTTGCCTTGTTCTGTATTTACCTTTTCTTTTTTTTCGCCTGTTCACTAAATCTGGCTATGTATGATTAGCGACACAGGATGAGTAGCTGAATAGCTGCTGAGTAGCTTTTACACTTCAGTATTTCTTGCCAGAACATTAACTTCTTGATCTTTCTTTCAACAATAATCTCCTTCAGCAACATCCAGGGAATCACAAATATGCTGTGGCCACACTATATATCCATGGTGAAAGAGAGATGTTGCATCTATTTTGGGCTGAAGGCCACCAAGCAGGACTCAGAACAAAACCAGTGATTTAGCAGGCCTAAAACTTTTTCTCCCTATATCAAGAAGCTCAAAGCTCAGTTCCTGGAGTAGTATTCTCATCATGAAAGATAACTCAAACTCAGGTCCAATCATTCAAATCATTCAGAAATCTCCCACTGTTTTTTTTTTTTTTTTTTTACACAGAAAATAAACTTAAAAATTCTACTTTCTTATCATAGTTTTGTATGTTAAATTTTCCTATGTTTCCCATTGTAATAGGATGCTCTTTTTAACTTTGCATGTCAAATAGTGTTAAAAAAGATGATACACCTCCTAAACATTTCACTATTTTGCTAAATATTCTGTATACAAAGAAAGTACTCCACTTTAGCATGATAATTGATAAAAGGCACTATATTTTTGTGATGCTTAGTATTATTCTAAGTAATAGTAGTAGACTCCCAAGGAAGAAGAAGGAGAAGGAGAAGAAAAAAAGTTCATGTAAGTAATGATTGATGACAGCACACAAATGTATAATAATTAATTTCCTGAAATGGTAAAAACAAATCACTGTGTAATTTTAGATACTATTCTTCAAGAACAGAGATATTAAAGGTTTAATCTTTATCAAGTAATGCAGACCAAATTTCTACTTTATAGTGAGTGTTTTCTCACTGTAAAAGGGTAACAGCAAGGGCACTAATTATAGAAAGGTATTGGAGGATTTTACATCAAAGAGATTTTTTCTACCTGTGGTATTCAGTATCTACTTTTTTCAGTCCAAAAAATATACTCTCTGTAAATGATAAACAAATGTGATTAATTTATGGGCTTCTTTAGAATTTTTGTGGGATTCCAGAAACAGCGATTCTTTCCTTATTTATAGAATAACCTATTACTACTTGAAGGTATCTACTTACATGTAGGGAGAGGTTGAACATGTTTTGCCTCTTCTGATAGTAACTCTTGACTTTTGACAGTGCATGTTTAAATTTCTCATCAAATATCTAGGAAATTATTCCATTGCTGAAACTATACACTAATAATATCTCTTGGTCATTGCCAGAAGTCCTATTTGATTTTTTTTCCTTGTCTTACTTATAAATATCCTGTTAAATTTAGTGTGATTAATAACAAGCTTCGAAGTAAAAGTAAACACTTTATTTCAGGCTCATGGAGAATTAAGTCTATTTTATTTAGTAACTAAGTCATTCTTTCAGCTGAGAGAGTGCAATTTGGTCCCACTTTTCCCCAGAAGGTTTGTTTTGCGGCAGAGCTTGCTTATGTCTCAGCCCTGGTAAAGTGAATCATAAAAACAGTATCTTAATTAGTTGTAGGATAAATCTGCAAGAGAACTCAAGGGTCTGTGACTAGAAAAAAATGTGAGCTGGATTAACTAAAGTTGAAAATACAGTCTGGTGCTTAAGAACTAATACAAAATTATTGGCTGATTAACCAATAAAGCAGATGTCTCAGGTGAGTAATGGAATAAACCATCCACCAGCTGAAAAACAAGATGATGGTGCTTTGTGGATAAATTGACACAAATACAGAGTACTAATCCTGCATGCTGGTTTAATTGACTAATGATAAAGCATAACTCTAAATGCAAATAATGCATAGTTAAATTTCAGGTGTCAGCATTCAGGAAGCCAATCTCGGCACGCCTGTTTTAGGCACAGTGCAACTCATTTTAAAGTGTGCAGTGAATTTGCAGATTAGAAAGTTTGAACAGCAACCATCTCATTGATGGAAACACTCAGGTTAATAATTATCATACCTACTAATTTACCAGCACAAGTTGCCACTGGCAAGTAGGAAGGAGGGATGTTGCCAACAGTTAAAAGGAAAAGAATCTTTAAATAAACTGCAGCAGAGTGCTGTTTCTATACCTTCATATTTACCTTGGTAATGTATTCACACATATTCTGAAGAATAAATGTTTTATAGTTATATGACTGATCATTACCGGCAGCAATTGGAAATTTCATAAGCAATTTCAAAATAGCTTCCATGCTTCAATGGGAAGATATGTTTTCCATACAGTTATTAATGCTTGGCTGTTTGTCATTATATAAACAGGTGAAGCTGACAACATGTAATGAGAGAGACTGAAGTTGCCCATTTCTCCTCAATATGGCCTCCTGCTGCCCCATCCACCTGCTTAGAATTTACTTCCAGAATGCAGCGTTTTTTGCCATTTACTCAAATGTTTTCTAAGGGGAGACTCCATCCTGGCCACAATTTGTTTTTCAGAGTATCCAGAATATGGGCTCCCAAGAACACCATGCCATTCTGTATTACTATAATTGTTATTAATATAAAGTATTCCCGAATTGAACAGTGACATAGAGTTGAACCACACTAACAAACACCATCAGTTTACATGTCACAAAGAGACTGCTTTCTTTTTTCTCTTTTCTCTCATCTCTTCTCTTTCTTTCTTTTTTCTTTCTTTCTTTCTTTCTTTGAAAATTCTAAACTAAAACAACTTTACCTAAGGACTACAGTAATGCAACATTTTTGCTGTCAGATTCTTTACTAGTTGAGTAGGTCCTTTCAAACTTCAGGGAAGTTTCATGGATGAGCAGAATAAGACTATACATTTGAAATAATGAATAAAAATGAATGAAGGTTGTACAATGTAGCCAAAAATAGCACAACAGAAAGGAAGTTAAATTTAATAATGGAGGCATAATGCATAGCTAAAATGACCCAATTCAAATTTATATCATCAAACCAAGTAGTATTTGTATTTCCACAGTTCCTGACTTCTTAAATTAGAACTTCTAATTTTCAATCCTGAAGAAATTTTTTCAATTTAGCATGACAAATGCTATATTGTGATAGAGATGAGACCACATATCTGCATGTTTCAAAGTAGATGACTGTTATCCAGCCTGGAGGAAATAGCTATGGCTGACACAAAGTATACTGGAAGACTTTAAATTTATTTAATGCAATAGATTATGTTCAAATAGTCCTTCAAAGATCATCTCATTCAACCTCTTGCTCCAAGCAAGTTTAAATACAAGTCTTCCAGGGATTTGTCTGATGGAGTCTTGAACACTCCACAGCTGTGGGGATGCTTGAACTCCTCTGTGGATGGATGTTGTAAAAAGGCTAACTAATTATTATTATTATTATTATTATCGCAAATTATAAAGATTGGGTTAGACTTAGGGAAAAAAAAATCACACAGGAGGAATGAAAAGGTGTCAAACCAACATTTTCCAACATTTTCCACATGCGACTCTATCTCACTGGGTTACTTCTCTTTTGTTTTATTTTGTAAGTTACCTTCCACCTGGAACTTGCCCTGCAGCCTCATGACTTCCTTGTGTATAATTTTCTCATACCAATGTCTGCTGTTGGTATCACTGCAGCTTCATGCCCAAAATATCTAATAGCAATCCAAAAATATCAAGAAGACCAATTAAACTGATGAAAATACCTCTGTGCTATTGATGTCCATGGCTATATCCACTTTCCAGAAAACTGTGAATGACAGTGAAGCATTTCAGGATGTGACAGTCTTAATTCCAGTACTCTATAAATGATGCTCAATTCAGCTGACATTGTGCTGTCGCTGCAACACATTGTTGCAATAACACTGACTGATCTCGCATTGCTCTCTATGCACTGTAAAAGGATGAAAATATTAGATTAAAGGAAGTGATTTGCTGAAAAAAATCACAATTGCTAATATCTCTTAGGTTTGATGTACTTAGAAGTTTTTCCTGGTTATGCAGATTAATGTATTAATATATTGGATTAAGAAAAGGTTCATTTTGGGAACAGAGACTAGGACTATGGAGATCCACAACTAAATGTCATACCAACTGGAATATAATTACACTGCTCTTACCTTTTCCTTCCTCCAATACTCTTTTATTCCTGGCTGATCTGGATTCCAGTTTTAACAGTAGATCTGGACTATATTTTTATCTAAATAATCAATTTGTGTGATGGTTATGAGTACAGATGTCACAAGATTATTAATGATCTAGAGACAATTTCATACTTACATGCTTTAAAAAAGCTTAGAGTCCTAGTCAGCTCTTGCCAAAAATTACACTGCTTCAGTAGTTATTTGATAAACATCTTTTTAAAAATTTCTTCTCTGTAAATCACAGCAGGATGTGTAGTCATGACAAAAGAAAGACCTGCTTACTTGAAATAAAAGAGGAAAAAATGTATTTTGTAAAAAGGTAGCCCAGAAATCAAATCTATGGATAGAGAATCTACAAATTCAACTCTCTAATTTTTTGATTGAGTGTTCTCAAAATGTTATCACAGTAGTGTAATGTAGGCATGTAGGTCAGAAATTTTCTTTGTTTCAGTGTTGGAGTTTGGTGCAGAAAGAGATAGTTCTTGTTGAACAAGAGAACAGGAAGGTCTGGCCTAACAGTGTTGTATGGAAATGAAAACTAAAGGGAAAGAGTAATAAGCTTGTGGGGAAAAAGTCTAAGCTGAGAGAGTTTACAAACTTTACAAACTAAGTTTACAAAAATAATTGATTTATCTATTAGAGTTTATTCGTGATCTTCATTAAATATGAAAACAATAGGAAACCTAAGTCAGAGGGGAAGAGGCTCATTTCCGGAGAAAAGGACATGGAAAAAGGGTCATCTTTACCCATATGATCCAAGAGTGACCATATAATGCTAGAAGGGAGCAGCAGATTGGCTTGAATTCATGATTACTTGTAAGTGTTCAGCTACATGGAAACAAACTTGAATGTTCTCTGTACCTGCACAGGTTGGGAATGCTTAGATTTTAGAACTATATGTTCTGCCACCTGCAATTGTGACATTCCAACTTGTGTTGTAATTTTCAAAACTGTACAAGGGAGAAAAAAGGAGCAGATGGAGTCGTGTCATTTACATTGAATACTGCAGGAGAGGCAGCCAGATCACAGAAGATCAGGGGTGAAAATTCATTTTTGTCACTAAGCAGCAGAAGAAAAAATAAATCACAGATAGAAAGGATTAATTTCTAAGGAACCCACTATTAAATGTAGCATGGAAATTATACTCTATCAGAAGTTTGCAGAGTTCAACTTGACAAAGTACATGCAAGAGTGAATTATTACTTTAAACTCATAACCCAAGGCTGTAACTCAGGGATAGAGAAGGTAGAAATTAATTAATCAGCAATCTAAGCTGAGAGCAAAATTCACTTTTAGGCGCCTGGTGAACAGAAGTAAGGACACCAAAAGGACTTACATAAATTATAGGTCATTGGAGATAACAGCAATCAAATCTGTGAAGGTCTCAATGTTAAATGCAGAAGTGGTGTAACAAGATAAATAACAAGTGTTTAATGATACCAGAAAAACAATAATAACCTGCAATCAGATGGATAATAAATTATGGCCAGATGGTAGTTTGAATCTGTAAATATTTCACTGTCCCATCTGCCTTCATCCATTGGTATCATTTTAAATTGGATTTCAAAAAAGAGATGCTTTTATCCACCCTCCTTCTTTTCCAAATTCATTATTAGCGTCATGTTGTGTGAATTTGTGTCATGGTTTGTCATGTATATCACCAACTGGTCCTTATATTGTGAATTTGCAGTACTGGAAAAAGGCCAAGGTAGCTTTCAGTTTGTTCATTTTTTTCTTAGAAGTTTCCTAAAATTATGATTCCCTTGTAAAGAGCAATTTCATTGCAGAACACATACTAGAAATTTCACTTCAGTCAAAGACTGATATGACTTTGAAAGTAAATTAGATATTCCTATCCAAATAAAAGTACTGCACAAACACAGCAGATAACTTCAAAAATAAATAAGTGTAAAAGGGCAACGTATATATTCATGAACATTTAGCAATATGGTTTAAATTATTAATAGATACATAGTTTCACGAGACAGGAGCAGAGAATAGATTTTTTTCTGACTTGTTTTTATAACACAATTTCTGATTTTAAATAAAGATGATCTAGAAGGTACATTCTAACATTAAGCTCAGTCTTTTTATAATGTCCCTTTTTATGTTTTTGCACTTTTCTCAGACTAAGGATGCTGAAAAAAATCTGTCTTGAGTTTTATTTAGAAAAAAAAAAAAGCAGTTTCTGAAAATTTGTACCAAGGGACAAAACAGTAGGAGAGGGCATTTTCTTTGTGCTTCTCTCTCTAGCAAGCAGAAGGGGGAGTAAAGAGAGAACCTCCACTCGTTTCAAACAAGCTGTCCATCAATGACACCTGCAGTTCCTCAGACACAACCATTCATCACTACCACCCTAACAGAGGAGAAAAAGGGTTTTATAAGCAACTTAATGAGCTTAATTCCTAAATCTGACAGAGCTTAACCCTAGGAAGCTGATCTCTGAAATAGTATTCTCGCATTTCACAGCTTCATGAAATTCTATTTTTGGTAAAGTGTGGATGGGGTTTGGAAAAGGGAATTGTGAGGGCATCTGTTTTCTTCCTGTAGTATTCAAGGATTGCAGGTAAAGTAAAGAGTCAGCTTCTTTTTTGATGTATGCATTCATGACAGACTAATATGCTAAAGTCTTATTTAAATCAAGACATATGAATTTGAATACTGTGGTGTTTCCTTATCCATTGAGATCTTCAGTTCCTCAGGGTTCTTGTGTTCTCCTTGTTTCAGGAGTGTTTAAACTCTTGAATAACTTATTATGTGCTTTTTACATGGGAGGAAAAAGAAGGGTTTATTATAGCCCATTATCTATAAGAATTATTAACTTTTTGTATATGAGACACAAGAAGAAATCTTAAATATTCATATGCAATTTTTTTAAATAAAGGTATTTAGTTATATATTTATAGTTTTCTAATAAATTTGCACAAAAGCATTTGATTATGTAGCAGGACGCATCTATGATTTTTCTTTGGATTTGCTTTTTGGAGAAAATAATATATTTTTGTCATTGTGGAATGAACAGTCGGTAGGAAAGAATGGTACTAAAAGGCATATTCTACAGTGTTTCTATTTGTAATGCTTTTTGCAGAAGCATCTCAATTTGATGAAAGTAGTTCTGTGTCTATGTCCCAGACAGGGACAGTGTTACTTCTTGCCTGACAGGGTTACTGGAAGTAGTAACACCAAAGAATAAGGAAATTTATAACTAAACAAAGTCATTTAAAAAAAAAAGTCTATAATCATACCTTGTGTTCATTTAGGATATTTTGAAAGGATTACAGAGGACAGTTCTTCATAACTCATTCACAAGATGCAACAGTAGGAAATGAAAACTGCAGAAAGAAATTGCCTACTTTCAGAGAAATACTTTTCAGGGGTATAAAAGAAGCTGGAACTCAGAAGGTAAAATGACATAGGAAGAGCTACAAATCATTGGAGACCAAAGAGAGAACTAAGGATGCTGAAACTGTTATAAATTGAAAAGACTGATGTAGCCCAGAGGAAAGGCTTTTAAAGAATCTGACAACAAAAGAGGGGAGTTAGTTTTGAAAGCAACAGTTGAATTCTTAGATGCTCTTCTGAGAAAGAAAAGACGGAAAGAGAATTTGGGGATCGGTCCAGAAAAAATCTGGGAGAGATAATTAGCTTAATTTTGTTTCAAGATCATCTTTCCTAATGACATACTGTGGACCTTATTCAGCTCCCAAGATCCAATATCTTTTTTTATTAGTGTGTATCTTGCTGATGTTTGTTTGTTTGTTTGTTTCCCAGTTACTTTAAATGTGTAAGTATGTGTGTGTATATATATATATATATGTATATATATAAAGAGAAGCTACTTTTTCAGAGATTCTGATTATTCATGGCTTCCACAGAAATAATAATAGCCTACCCAAAGCCATTCAAAGTATTCATACAAAAGGTTATATTCTGAATTAATCCATTAGCAATTTTGTATTATTTGCATCTAATTACACATAACAATATATAGAGGTGGAAAATGATCACTATATTTTCTAAGTACTTTCGTTCTGCTGCAGACACGGTACTTTTTTAAGACTCAGCCTATCTCTCACTTTCTGGGAATGTGTCCAGTCCTATTCTGAAGCATTAATATTGAGATGGATCACAGAAGTTTCCCAGATTTTTTGACACATTTTGTAGTAAGAATGTGCAACTTACATTACTTTTAATTTTGTCTGTTTCAAATGAAAAGGCTGATTTTGGCCATTTTTGTCCAGGTATTCCAGGTAGGTAAAAGACACCTAACTTTTGTCTATAGTAGTGGATCATATTCAGTTTGATCACATTCACTTCGTAACATTTGACTTATTGCACCATAAACCATTATATATTGGCACAGTGCTTAATTTCATGCGCTTCCTGTGTGCTACAAGTCTGTTTTCTATTTCATTGTCTTTCACTATATGGAAGATTAGTTAAGATATAACAGAGGTCTACCTATTACTTTATCACCGTGTTGAATGTCCTGCTAATTGCATCTTGAAAACGCTGAACATATACGGAGAATATTTCCTGTGAACATTTTCCCATGTTGGCCAAATTTGTCAGACTTTTGATGGTGGAAACATCATCACTAACACTGGCCATGGAAAGATTCCAAGTCATTATTTTTGACAAAGATGGATATTATGACTTATATTTTGGAAATATCTTTTTAAAGCTGGCATATGTGTATACATGATCCTCACATAAATATAAATTAGAAGTCCTTTTTTTTATGTTAAGAGTCCTTTTTTTTTATGTTAAGTTATGTTAACTTCCTATGACCTGTATTTCTGCAAACTTTTTTAAAGCTTAGTAAGCACATTTTATATATATATATATTTATTATAAACAATTTAGATGTACTTTTATTCTTCTGATTTAAGACTGACAGACAGTACTGACTGCACACTTAATATTTCAGCATTTTTTATATTTCTACTTTTCAGGTAAACTGGGGAGAGAGATGGTTGAAATCTGTGGAGTGGTATTTTATAAATATTGTACTATGTTAATATTATGTACAATGGGATTATGAAACAATTCACCTTTCTCTATTTCAGCTGCTGCAATATCGAGATAAAAGACTTGTCTGTTTTTCAAATTTTGGATGCAGGTAAAGGCAAAACAGCATGTTAGTAGCATTTATGCACTTTCCACTTCTTGACCTTCCTTCATTTCAGTTAGTTGGCTAATACCATGTGTTTATGTTTTCAGTCTGTTTTATGTTAAAAAATAAAATGTGCCTAGTGCTTTTGTTTTCACTCTTAAAAATGAATTCAATTCAGTCAGATTTATGTTAGAAAAAGCAATGAATTCTGACTCTATAAAAATAAGTAAGTTCATTCTTTAAAATATTAAATAGAGTAAAATTATTTCTTAGTGCCATTTTAAACAGCAGTTTGTTCATTCTTTACAGATTTTGAAGGACAAAAAATACCCTAGCTTTTATGGTCAAGTATAGGTTGCAGTGCATTGCTATATGCATAACATATTGCAACTACACCATGGTATCTTGTTTTTTTTTTTTTTTCAAAAGAATTTTCAAGTAAAATTTACAGAATTTACAGAATTTTTACAAAATTTAAACGTAAATGGGCGCAAGACTTTCATATAATGCAATACTCATCAATTATGACTCAAATTTCCTTTCAATTTATTAAAAAAGTCAAGATATTCTACTCTCAAACATGATTTTTGTGCAAAGTACAGCTAAGCTTCTGAATATCTTTTTACAGAATGTGGTGGATGGCAAAAACAGAAATGTATTTGAAAACTGATCAGCATGACTTGTGGAGGAAAAGTCCATCAATTGTTGCTGAAAGCTAAAATGCAGGTGTACTCTAAAGGTATGATTGAAAATGGAAGAGAGTGTCCACTGGAGGAAATAATTCCTTGTGTATGTCTGCCCAACAAGTATCCCCTGGACAGCACTAATGCATGATTTTATACCTTATTATTCTTTTGACTCTCATTTTCAATGTCCTTTTTTTTTTTTTTTTTTTCCACCAGTTTTGCTACATCTGTTGTAAAATTTATTATTTCTTATAACATGTCCACGTAATCTTGGCTTTATATGGTAATACTGATATGGTTACCTAGTTAGAGTTGGCCTTATAAGTCTCTGCTCCCTAAATGCTCCCCTCCAAATATCTGTGAATTTTAACTGTCTCTCGTGTAACATGCTCTTTACCACCTATGAAACCCATCCAAATTCATGACATACTATTTATAACCTCTGTCAATGTCGTACTGTGTTGAGCAATTTCTCCTGTAACACCCAGGATTTTCTATATCCTAGCCTCATTGTTGAGCTGCAGTCCAGGGTTGAGTTAGCAGCCAATCATTTGCCTGCAATCCTTACAGAGCCCATTGCTATTTTTTATCTAAATCAGTCTAGCAAATTGTAGTATAAGGGATTTAGTAGCTGATGACATTATTCTATCTGTAATTGTTAATTTAATTGGTCCAACCACCTTTCAAATCCAATTATAATTATTAGAGTAATAAGACCAACATTTTATTCTGTGAATGGTGGCTTAGTGAAGGCCAGATTGCAAATTTCTCTTTCACATTGTAATGGCTATGTTTAATTCTATGTTAGTGGAATTATCTGCAAAAGTGGCTCATATCAAGCATCTATGTACATATGCTTTCTGCTATAGTTCATTGATGTTCACTGATTAGATATCTGTGGCGAAAATTTAATGGAAAATGAGTGTGAAAATCATGGAAATTAATATTTCTTGTAAGATTTATTTTACATTTACATATGTAAATATTTTTTGACCAATTTGTCTTACTATCCTTAAACTGTGCAAGAATTGATATATAATAATAGATTGGGAGATAAATGATAAAAAATATTATTTCTACTACACTCTGTTCTCTGAAGTATTTGCCACAGGATCTTAAGGATGTTAAAAGAATGCATAGGTTCAAATGGAAACAATAAAAGAAGAAGATTACTAAGTACCAGGGAAAAACTTCTAGCACAAGCACAACAAATATCTGGAGTCTGGAACAGTAGTTATGGAGGCTTTTCCTGTACCTAAAGAGCTTTCCTAAGTATTTTTCCTAAGGTTCTCCCACTCTCCACATGTACTAATTACACTGCTCTTGTACATCTGAAATAGTTCTCCAAATAGCTTTTGTTGTTACTTAAATAGTCAGTATTTTCTCTGAAATTTCCATTCTGGCTAGCCTCTATAGAAAAGGTTGTTCAACCAGATTTTCTTTTTTTCTCTCTGCAAATTAATAAATGTAATCATTCAAATACAAGACAAGGAAAGCAGTATGCAATTTACCTGAACAATTACTAAAATATAAGAAAACTTGATTTCTGGAAAAGGTACATTTCATCAAAAAACAAAACAAAACCTAAGCTTTTTGAAGACTTTGAAGATTTCAGAAACAAACAAGCAGAGAAAACAGTGATTTCTTTCTTTGCAGGAAAATGAAAAGATAGCTTGTTTGGAAAATATTCTCTCATCAATCCAGAAGCAAAATCAAACGAAACAGACAAAACAAATGATGTAATAATCTGAACACTGTTGCTGTAAACTTTGTAGTGCCTTAAAGAACTGTAAAATTCCGTGAGACTCTTTTCATAAGTATAATTTCTCCTTTTTCAGGTTTTGAAATCCAAAACTGATTGCAATTTACCTTACTTCTGATTCAAAGTATAACATATATCAAAAATTTATTCTGCTATATAATAATTTAATTTAAAGAACAGTCTTATTAGCAGTCTTGCTATGCTTTTGCTCACAAAATATACTCTTGCATTGAACAGCCTGCAAATGCAATTCAGTGGCTCAATTTCAGTAGAACACCATCATCAATATTAGCAAGTTAAGGTGTGCCTTCATTTCACAGAACTACAGGATCACAGGGTCACAAAGTCACAGAATAGTTGAGGTTGGATGGAACCTTTGGATATAATCTCCAGATAATTTTTATTATTAAAATATGAAATTAAATTATCAATAAATCCTATTTGTTAATAATTTAATTTTAACAATAAATAAATAACCAGATCAGAAAACAAACTTTTTCACAGAATCACAGAATGTTTAAGGTTGGAAGGTTTTTTGTTGTTGCTGTTACTGTTGGAAACAGCCACTTAGCTGAATTTGTTTACTGCCTTTTCTCAAGTATGAACTTCAAGTTCTGTTCTCCCACTCTGTACTAATCACGGCTGCATAGACTCTATCATATCTCTCATTCACACTAAAGAGTCTTAGCCTAGTTAGTTTCTTTTTGAATGAAGACTCTCCAGGGAATTAATATTACTAGGTCAGTGGAATGCTGATAGCCATACGGTAGCTTCTTGAACTGTAATTCCAAGCACTTCCTGTTCTTGTGAATCATGTTCTTATTTTCCTACTCCCTATGCAGTGACATTTCTATGTTCTTGCTCTGGGCTACTGCCTCCCATCCAACCTCTCACATTCTGAATTTCTGACTTCTGAGGACCGCATTAGCTGGTTTATTTTGACTAGAAGTCTATTCTCGGTAGTATTATGCAGTTTATGACTCTTGATGGCAATTTCAAGGTTAATAAAAATCTTACATTTGTGTGAGTGTCAACCAGAAGCTTTATGTCTCCTAAAATAGTTGCACCTTTTGTTTCTATTTAAAGAAAGCAATCATTAGAAAAAGCAAGCCCAAAGAAACAAAGTTATATTCAGAGTATGCATTTCTGCATCATTTTAGCTGCTTTTTGGATGTGCAGAAATGAAACAAGTCTCTTCCTCTATATTCTTTTTGCTGCAGATCAGTTCAAAACAAATCATATTGACTGATATGTTACAGCTTGACTTATAAAGTTGCTTCTATAACACCCTGCCTAGAAACTAGCTCCCTGTTTCATCCTGAAAAGATACTCACCTCTCACTGTCTCTGAATTCTTTTAAAACTGGGGCTGTCGAACATAAGCAAATAAGTAAGACCTGATTGGGAGTCCATCTGTCAGGTAGTGATGCTAAATTAACTTTCTATATAGAAGGAGATATTTTTGTCACCTGTAAAAGTAGCTGCTCTAAACTTTGAGGATTTTTGGTCCAAAAAAAATTTTAAATTTCTTTCCATGTAATGTTGGGAATGGCAGCTTTTTGTTGTTGTTATTTGGATTTTTGATAATTGTCTTATTATTTTTAAGATGCCTGTGTGGATTTCAAAACTTGTGGGAAGTAATCTATGGGGAAACATTTATCTCTATGATTCTTAAAAAGACAGACACACAGTTCTAAGAGAAGAATTCACAATGGTAGGTGTTAATGTTCTATATGCGTCATAAGGAGGACAACAAGGTTCTCACATGCAGCTCTGAATTAGCAAAGACAGAGGAGATATTCCTGTATCTCACAGAGACTCACAGAGACTTAGCACCACTTCCAGTCCTTAAGTGCCCAGTGCCCAGTTGTGGCATCCATTTGAGGATAGGATTCTGGCAGTTCTTACCCTGATCATTTCATCTTGAATTCGATGATATTTCTAATGAAAGTAGAAGAAAAAAAAATGGTACTATTTATCCAAGATTTTTGTGTCAGATGTAGAACTTTTCAAGAGCTGAAGAACCTGAGGCTTACATTTCTTGAATTGATGACTTTAACTTAGATTTCTGTATTCCATGTGCAGTGAATTGGTTGTCCAAAGATTTTGATGCATACCTGTCCTGTTGTTCTTAGAAATGTAGGTGAGCAATAAGCAATTTTTACCTGTAACTTTAGACTTTCACATAACTAAAAAATTCTGGCTTTTGTTCCTTCATCAAATGACTTGCAGTGTTTCACCTGAGTACAGTGCTAGGATATATTTCAAAGCATTTCCTTTCCCCAATTTTATGTGAGTCAGTCTTTTTATTATCTGAATTCTAATGCTATAGAGGTATTCATCTTTCTGCTACATCTGAAGAAAAACTGAAAAATTACATCTGGGTTGTATTTATTCCCATCAACACAGTTCCTTTCTTTTTCTAGAGGGAAAAATTGAACTTCCACAGATCTTGCTATCCATAAAACTGCTGAAGCAAGGTCAGGCATTCCAATATGGAGATAAAATGTTAATAAATAGTGGTCATTGTCCCACACTTGAAAATTTATGCACTACATCAATATGAGATTATTCTCTCCTTGGTTAAATTCAGCTAGTAATTTTTGACTATATTCATTGCCCAGGGATATATTTCTTTACAGTTAAATATCACTAGCTGTGCATTTTGAAAGAAGAAACACAGACTACAATTTACAACCTACATGATAATAAGCAAATAGAAAGTTACCCCTTGGAGAAAATGCTGTGGAGTATATAAAAATATAATGTACAATTTCAACTATTGATGTTGAAAGTATTAGAAGAATCTTCCAACTGGAATTCTAATGACATTTCTGAGCTTCTTCATTTTTGCTGCTGTAAGAGCATGAAAACAGTGATATATCAACAGTCAAGGCAATGTAGGATAAATAGAGTACTGTTGCAAAACCCTTGAGCTGATTTATGTAAATTCTGAGAATACTCATTTCTCTCTACTTTGTACATTTTTAGATTCACTGTTATAATAAATATTTTTCCCTGGGCAACAGTAGTGAAAGGAACAGGTCAGTAAAATGACCATTGTTCCAAGATTCTTACCAATTAAATAAAAGTCTCCAAGGCTATTGTTTTCGGGCTCCAACAATACTTTCCTATAGCTACTGCAACCCCTCATGAGCTCTTTGTAGTCGGTGGATCAGAACAGTAAGAAGACAAAAGAATTTTTGTCAACCTCCCATAAAACAATCACTATGCAGGACATTATTTTCTGCCAGCCATCTTGAGTTCTCAGCTTTAAAATTATTGCTCTCTGACGCAGTCATATTGCAAATTGTAGGTTGTACTATCTGAATAGTCTTTTAGTCATTCCATTTCACTGTGAGTATCTATGACTGATTTTTCTCTTCTGAGATCATTCAAAGAAGTCAAGCACTTATCTGCTTGCAGAATGAAATCATTCACTGCTTATTTTGGGATACCCTGAACTTGAGATATAATATCGAATTTAGCAATGTCAGGGTGTTCCAAAATATCAAGGAGAGAGAAAACCCATAGAAACAGGAAAAAGAATTCCTAAATCTCTAAATATGTGCCAAAGTAAGACATATAAATCTTCAATCCTTTTGTATAATTTTAAGTATAAGAACCTTATGAGATTATAAAAGTCTCATACATAAATTGTTCTGTATGTCGAGTGACACCTGGCCAGGATATTATTTGCCTGTCTAAAGACATTTTTTTTTTTTTTATGATTGCTTTCATGTAAATCTATAAAATGTATTTCTTGTTAGAAATAAATCATACATTATACAAATTTTATTATAAAGCTATAATTGTTTTCACAGCTGAATATGATTAAGGTCAGACATTCTCAACATCATCTTACACTTTTACTTGAGTGGCAGCTGACTCACTAGAACCATGAAATGTAAGTGCTGGGGCATACTGGAGTGCTCTCGTCATTGGCTGTAACACTTTACTGTAGTTTTCATGACCACAAGCTGTGGTCTCAAAAAATAATTGTTGTAGTGAAGAATTAAAGCTGTACCACTTATGAGGGAATATATAACAAGTTCTCAAGGGTCTTCTACATAATTCTGGGAGGGCTTTCGTTTCAGCTGCAGGTTCAGTCTGCTGCTAACCATCTTAATGAGTACATATGACACTTGTATTTGTCTGCTTTTGTCATGGATGAAATATTTTGAGAATGAACTTGATACATTCTGCTTGTGCCCTTGTTAGTCCTTTCCTTGGGAAAGCATCTCTGGGACTAACACTGCCATTATCACTTACTTGAAACAAATATTTCTTATTTCTATAAATATTTCTTTGCTCTTTTGTTAAAACATATCCTATACCAATTTACTCCAAAAGGCAAATGGATAATCTTGTTGCTAATACAGGGTGTGTGAAATTGCTTAGCTCCACTGATTGCCAGGACTATCCTTGTTTTCAGCAAAAATGTTTTTACCAGCTTGTTAGCGCTGCACATCAGCTGGTATATAGACATGATGATGCTACCTCAGGATATTCTGATATTCTCTTGTGAATGCTTGTTAATATGGAGCTCCTTACTTGCCATTTCTCTACCTAATTATGATGAAACTGTTAACCCATGTGGTTTAATTCATAATTTTTTTTGTAAGAACGTTTTTGCAATTCCTATTCATTTTTTTCTTAGTCTGTTTTCAGCAGGAACACTGAACATGAGCATGCTCTTCTTTGTATTGCAATTCTCAATTCTTTATTTTTTTCTCCAGTTTAGTTGCACATTTTATCTGTTCTTTCTTTAGGTGTGGATGAGAAAAGATCTGATTTTGATTAAACACAACACTTTGGGGGTGGATTATAGCAATTCCTAAATATTATGATTTCATCGGGTGGAACATTTTCAGTTGATTTCTACTAGAGTTAATACTTCCAGGACTTCCTTGCCTACTGTGTACAATAAAATAGAAAGCTGTATATCCTCTTCTCTGTTATTTTCCCCCAAGGCATTCCTAGAGATCTGGAAACCTTATTTCTGTTATTTCCAGTTCTCAATATGGGTGCTGAGATAAGAATAAGAATGTTTTCTACATTCTCTTAATTTTTGTTTCCAAAAGCGAGTAGCACTCGCTATTCAATATCAGATATATTAGCTTCAACAGATGCACCCAGTTTAAGAGCCTTCTAGTAAATATATATAATTAATTCTAAACAGGATTTTAAAAGATGAAATTTCTGTAAGTGTAAATTGCCCCTTAAATTCGAACCTGGGAGGTCTAAGCATGACATGGCCTTTGGAGAGTATGAAGTTTGCTGACCTTTCTTCTGAATAATTAAAATACTCTTGTTTACTATCATAGTGGTTTTCTGAAGACTTCTGTGGATGTCTTTAGGGATAAACTCTGCAGTATGTGAAGATTTGTGACTTTGATAAGTACAGCTTGTTGTTAAAGAACATATTTTGCCAGTGGGAAACTATTCTGCAAAAATCAACCTACATACTAGATGGTTATTTTTACTCTTAGACTTAGTTAAGTAGGTTTAAAAATCTTAAAAAAACAAAACAAAACAAAACTTGAAAATCCAGAAAACCAAACATTCTGGCAGTCTGCATTTAAAGCTGGCACTTAGGTTATCATTATATTCCATTTGTTTTTTTTTCTTTATGTTTCTTTCCACTAGTCACAAACAAGTGTGACCTGAAGAAAAAATACATTAAAATTTAAGGTAGAATGAACCAAATTAGTTAATAAAATCATTGAGTTTTTTTGATACAGATTTATAACTGCCTTTTCTGATATTTCTTTTGACATTAGCCTTTGGTCTGTGATGAAATTAGTAGTGTAAAATGCTGACTATACATTTTGCTATTGGAGAAAAATATTAGCTACTCTAGCATTTACTTAGCCTTCTGTGTAGCCTAAGACTCTGAGGAGAGCCTTTGTTTATCCTAGTAAATCATTGTTCTTGTTGATGTGACGTCATTTTTATTGGAAGCTATTTCACTTATGGGTGTCATTTTATTCCTCTCTGACTTATATTTTTGTGATAACTGAATTAGGCACTACCCTAATGTAAAGAAGAATATCTCTTCATCAGTCATCTGGCAGTTTTTTGTTGGTTTTTTTATTTTTTTTTCCTCTCGTGTTCCTTGTGTCCTCTCCACTGTATTGCACTATTACAGAGCACATGTCCGTGTCTAATATTTTCTTTCTGACTAGATTCTGACTCTATTCCTGGCATTTGTGTTGTAGTAAAGGCTGATGAAGTGATGAGTGGGATGTAAGCTAGTGAAAAACTTAATTGTATTTCAGTTTCAACTAACAATCCATGTTAGCCAGAATCCTCTCTTCCAAGTCATCAAAATAATTTTATCACAAAAGTGATTTCTAAATATCTAGGCAAATGCAAGTTCTTTGAAGGTAAACACTGTTTTTTTCCAGAACATATCTGACAGTGTAACTCAAGTGTATATTACCCCTGCTTAGGTCCTGACCACTCTGTTTTACTTACCAAAACTTTCAGAGAACAATGGAGAAAAAATATAGTGCATTTTTTTACAGAACTTTTCTACCTAAAACAGAAAAAGAACTCAATGTTTTCTTAAGATTAGTATCATGTTGTGTCATGTTACTATGACTGGATAAGATACAGGTTTTATCGTATAGTGGGAGATACTCATCACATTTATATGAACCGAAGTCTGTATATAATTCCAGGCAGTGTTTTATTTTAAATTATATATATTTATTTTGAGCATTTTTTTTTGAATTTAGCCATGTTTCAGAAATAAAATCTCAGATCTAGCCAAGAAACTAGCTCTTAACATTTCTTCATGTTTACTTTAATGGATGCATGAATAAGAAGGCCATCTTTTGGAATGATTCTATGATTATCAGAGACCTTTGCCTTCTACCTGTTAGAGTATATGCAGAATTATCTTCAGACTGACAGCATTCTAGTTACTCAAATGCAATTTGTGCGCATGCATACATTAAAGAAAATTAAATACCATATGGTGCTGAGCCACTCACAATTTGTACTGCTTGAAAATAGCACACTTTTGATGCCTGATGACAAATTTTATGGGTTTTCTCTCCTGCTAATTTATGGAGAAACAGCTCTTAACCATTTATCCACAGAAGCGCTGCCTAAACTGTGACTGTAAAAATTCTCTATAAGAATTATTTCTAAGTAAATGGCTGTGTATAAAACACAAAAGACCTATGAAAAGAGTTTCTTTCTCTTCAAATACTTTTGAAATATTTTTCTTTCTGTGGCCTCTCTGGCCAATGTTGTGTTTTTGCTGCTTATGAAGATCCTGAAAAATGGAGGTAAAAAGAACTGTTCACACCACCCCTCACAGACACTTGTGTCATCCAGCTTTGGAGGCATTCACTGTGAAAAGGATAACCTGCTTTCTGGAATACTTCAGGATAGTTTTTGTACCTTCTACTGGGTATCAAGTGCAACTGATTAGTGTTAGCTAAAGATTTTCTTTAAATTATGGTAAAATATAGGGCATTAATGTAGCAGAGTTATTACTAACTCTGGGTAAACATAAAGGCCTGTAGTCATCTTTACGAACTTTTTGTGTAAACTTTAATGTTTAGCCTGAGCAATGACTTTTTGTTTGCTGCTCAGGAAAGTTGTAAATTACTGAAGCAGCAAATAGAGCACTTAATCTATGTGTTTCTGTAGCACATCCTTGCCCCCATCTGAGACTGGAGGCGCCTCATAAGAGATGCTGGCATATGTGATAAGGAAACCTGGGGAGCTTGTATTCTGTATCTCATTAGAAAGGAACAAAACTCATCCAGTTTAGTGGCATTTCTCCTGATCTGAGTCAGCTATTCAGGTCCTTGTGTAGATAAGGAAGAAGAAAGTTGGTATTCCGGTACCAATTTAATATAGAGAAAGTGATGTACTGATTAATGGTTAACGTGTGTGTGAGCATACGGGATCCTCCCAAGGACAGTAAGTAAACCTCAAGTGTCCCAATCCATAGCTTGTTAAAAACAACACTGCATATTTCACGAAGTAAAAAGACAAAAAATTCTCCAATTCATTTGAGAAGATGGAGGAAACTGATCTTGACAGCTTTTTAAGTGTATTGCTCTCTATATTTACTAGAATATCTATCATTTTCACATAATTTCATGCTGTTGCTTGTCAATGAATTATTGTTTGTACTCACTTGATGTTATAATGTTGTTCACTTTCTGCTTCCTTTCTGTATAAGAATGTGAAGTATATTAGAAAGTCTGTTCTAAAAGTGAGTTGCTAATGCTTCATTATATCTCAGCTGAAAAGTGAGTTGTTAATGTTTCAATATCTCTCAGCTGTAATAACATGTATATATATCTGTCTAAATAGAAACTTCTCTTTCCTTCTTTTATGAACTCTGTGAGATTTTACCTCATTTTACATGGAGAAAATACATCAGTATTGATTGAAGTACTGTAATTTGAAATCTTGAATTGGAAGCTCATGTTTCCTTTTTCTGACCAATAAAAATAAAAGCTCTTTCTAACAAATATAGGAACTTTTATATTAAACAAAACATCTATTTATATTACTGAAACTTTTTACTTGATTGTAAGAAAATTTTGTTAATCAATTTGATGAAGAATTGAAGAGAACCTCAAAAAGGCTAAATTAAATAAGATTCGGGTGGGCTGAGTAAAGTACATATATATAAAAAATATAAAAATATATTCCTTGAGATCACACGTTTATGCAGTTCTGTATCATTGGTATCATTTTTATCTTACTGGAACTTGCTGGGCCTGGAAGATGCTCCCTTACTCCCTGTTTTACTAGTCAGACTGCTGCTCTTATAAATATTGTCTTTAATTGAATGCTTCTAGTCCCTTTAAAGTACACAATGCCTTGGGGAGTTCGTGTGAATACCATGCTTTGTAAACATGCTTTGTAAATGAGTTTGTATGGGTGTCTCATCAGCACTCTACCATGACTCTATTTAACAGAAACCCTTACCACCTCCAGGATACACAGATGTTTTGAAAAATAAAATTATTCCTTTATTTTCCTTTATTTTGTGAAAATGGGATGGTCTATAGCTTAATAAACATGTTCAGTTATATACTTAGCTTATGAGTGAGGTTTCCTAGCCATGGAACAAGACATGCTTAACTTGTAAGAGTAGTGTGATATAGAGACTGAACATACGCTCTTTCATCCTTAAATGCAATAAAGCATAAATAAATATTGGAAAAGGGGGAGAGAATGAGTCTACATGTTTATTATCTGTATACTGATATAAACTACATTAAGACTAGGGGACCAAGTCTTCTCTATTCGCTTCTTGGTGAATTCCTCAATGAATTAGTCACCAAATCATTCTCATGTACTTTCTTTCTTACTATTGCAGTTCTTGAAGGAGAGATTGAGAAAAGTCCAGTTTAGAAAACTTTTCATTATTTTCCCTTTAGGGAAATTCAATTTGAGAAATGTCCCAGAACATAGGAAGTAGAGAATGGCAAAAACAGAAACAAGTCCTACACAGCCTCCGGAGTTCACTACTCTGTGATCTAGTACATACATTAACTACATTCTTAGTATGGAAATGTTTTGGGTGTTTAAGTGCACAAAGTTAAACCTAAAAGAAGTTATATCTGGTGAGTCAGTCACAGTCGTGCTTCTGATTGCTAATTGTCCTCTTTGTTTAGCATGAAATTTGTGATTTGAATGAACTTTATTTTCCCCACCTCCACTAAACTTTTCTTTCCTGAATCTGCAGGTATGGAGCCATGTTGACATACAGACATTTTTGAAGCAGGCTAAGCCACATAGATGTGAATTTCATGATCTCTGTCTCTCAGCTTCATCATTCTTCATTCAGAAACTGGTTGTAATATTTCCTATGTGTTCACTCTCAGCACTAAACACTATCCCTTTGGTAGTCTATATGGCACTTACGTAAGGAATAGACTGAGTTGTCAGCATAGTTTGCAGCTCCATTAAGAAATACTGTTTGTTATTGCTTCTCAAGGTCGTCATAGTCCTTCTAAAAGACTTTGCAGAGGGAAAAAGTGTCACAAGATAGTGAATGTGAAGGTAAGTCATTTGCTAGAGTATGCATTTTTAGAACTTTGGATAGGGAAGTCTTAGCCTCATTCCATAAATTACAAGGCAGAATGTACTCTGTGTATAAAAATTATACTTCCTATTTGAGGTCAATATTTCTATAGGGCCTTAGAGTAAAATTGATCTTTGATGCACAATGCTTTTTTCCTATTTTCTATTTTAAAAGATAAAGATATTCAGCAGCTGGACCAATATTGGTAAATACTCAAAGACTGCAGATAGGGGCAGCAGATCCTGTAGATAGTTGAAAATCATAGTACAGTAATAGTTTGCACTGCACTTAGAGCTATAATAAGCACAAAGAGTAGCAATTATAATAATGCCTGTGAAAAGGCAATCTTTTCAGTCTTAGAAAAAAAAAGAATCATTTCACTGTCATTATAAAGCAATTCAGTAGAGTCATACAGACTGAGGTGTTATAAAAAGGAATTATAAAAACTGTGTTGCCAGTAGTCATAGTATAACTATGTCTAAAATCAGCTCTGAAAGAGAAAGTCAGAAAGTGATGAAAGAGTAGATTTATTTTAAAAGAAATAATTCTTTGAAGCTCCCACCTAGTGGGAAACAATATATTTAGTTCTTATGAAAATGACAGTGTTGGGTATTGTTACAGGTAAAGAAAAGTTGAGAAAGAATAATTTTAGAGATCTGCCATTTTTGATCCAATTTTTGATGTGTTATCTTGTGAGTAGTGGTAAATGATTTTAAATAAATTGTGAAATTTTAATGAGTTCCAATGAAAGCTTGATATGAGGATTAAGTTTTGATATGGACTAGCACCAAATTTTATAAAATACGGTTTAGTAAAATAAATTAGGAAAGGGTTCTTCCTCAAGACTTACTCAGAAAAAAATCTTCCATCCAATTGTGACATTATTTTCAGTCTTTTCACAACAGCCAAAAGAAAGACTGAATTAATTTCTTTACACAGAACACTAACCCAGAACCATAAAGATTGGCTGCTGTAGGAGAGACTCTTAAAAATTAATCAAGTTCACTGATGAATTAGCAAAGGCATATCCCACCTAACCTGTAAGCACACAAAATTCAGGACAAACAGCTGTTTTGACATTTCTAGCTGGGAATCTTGCCCTCCACAAACATATTTGTTGCTCAGACATGGTCTCTTTTGGCTGCTTGTGCTCGTCCCCATCTGTCAGGATGGCACTGTGCCCACACCGCACACAAGGTGGTATGTCAGCTTCGCTAGGGCATAGGTGCCAAGTAAATTCTGCTGTTTGCAGAGCTTTGCTTGTACTGTTGCTTCAGTAGGAAATCTCTTCTGTGTCACAGCAAGGCTGAATCTCAACATGACTCCCTACACTTGATTACACCTGTTGACAAGTAGGTACCTAAAGAAGAATATTTAAATAGCACAAAATGATTTAAAAAGCAAGAAATATGGTTTCTCAAAAGCAGTTTTAAGAATCTGTTTTGTATATGCAGTAAAAAAAATCCTTAATGACAGTTTTTTCTGAAATAAATGATCAGCCAATGCATAATCTGTATGTGGA
>JAVCKT010030146.1:0-15646 GCA_032273925.1 Rhynchotus rufescens | reverse complement strand
TTGTGCATCAACCACTTTGCACATACCTCTGATGGAAGAAAAGCTCCATCAGCCAGGGCCAAAGCCCCAAGAGATTAGGGGCTCTGCAGAAGATTTAAAACCTGGCTGTGGCTTAGTATAAAGCCCAGTTGTTGAAACCCACCTTTACCCCAGGCAAATAACCCACGAATTTTCTTCCTTTTTTCTTTCCCAGAGCTGAGGGTGGGCAGACAAAGGAAGATTTTAGCCCAAATTCTTCCAGGCTACAGATTGTAATGCGGAACATAGAAGAAGAAATCTAAGCATTTAGCCTCTAAAAGCAAAAGTCTCGATGCAATAGAGGTTGCTCATGTTTGGCTTTCCTGATAGGAAGTACAAGGAGCTGTGCAATTGGCAAGGAAAATAAAAGGATAAAAACAAAGGGAAGCCCTCAAAAACCTGCCCCCTTCACTGAACAAACTCTTGCTCTTTCAAATCCCCACCCTGCTCTGCCATTATGCTGGAAAGCTCTGGATACTCCCGTTGCCCACCCGGACACTTGAAGGGTCCCACTCATAAGAACCTTGAGGACGAGTTAAGAGCAGAGGGCTCTGGGCTCACGTGCATGCAGCTGCTGGAGAACTGCTTCATGATGGGCAGCTTGGACTGATGAGACGGACGTATTCAAAGCATTTGGGTTCATGGGGTTCAAAGGCAAATCCTCTTGCAGTCAGCTGGCAGCATCTCCAGATACCCAAGCAGAGATTTGTATGTTTGCAGAGGAACGCAGCTCCAAAGCTAATGCATTCTTCATGAGCTCTGACATTTAAGCAGCCTCAAGATGCAGCCTTAGTGAGGAAGAGTTGCACAAGCTGCACTCCAGAGGACAAAGGTGGGTGATAATGGTGAGATCTTGGTGTGTTGGAAGCAAATTGCTTTGGTGGGATTCGTGTTCAGCTGTGTGCAAGTGCTTTGCACTTGCCTTGGCTGCTCCAGAAAGAGCCGATCTCTGACAAGGACGACTGGCCCCTGCGAGCTCGTTGCTGTTCCCTTTGTCAACAGTGGCTGCTTAACAAGGATTAGAACTCTCAAAATTATTGCATGGGAAGAAAAAATATATTTAACTATATGTAGGTTGCAAATTGATCACCGGAAGGCTGGGACACATTCGGTTAGAGTGTTTTTGCAAAGCCTTAACTCAGCCCCTGTGTGTGTGCACCATACCACAACCCCCCCTTACAAACATACATAGTTTCTATATATTTATTTCTGTAAGACACCACCTGATTCTGGGCCCAGGATGAATGGCATGCACTTACTGAGCCATTCCTCGGTATCTTGCTTTAGCCCTAGTGTTCAATACGGTCCCTTGTCTTATATGCTGTTCACTGTACAAATCTTCTTCTGGAGACAGAATTATTCATCTCCTTGGCCTAGATAACATTAATGGGACGCAAACTAATGGACTGATTTTTCACAACACTCTCTGAGATGAATGTACTTCTTATTCCCCATTTTATCAGTGAAGAGCTGAAGCATGGAGCATTTAAGGTCCAAAGATTCCTCTGTGTTTGGTGTGCAATTTGAGACTCCACGGATCTGCTTAAGGTAGTGCTTAGCATTCGGTGGGCAGATTATGTAGCATCGGAGGAGATAATTCTGCCTCTTCCCAGAGCAGCTGTGGGATGTCGGTTTCTGTGGTTCAGGTCTTCAGGGGGCTCTCAGAAGAGCCCTCAGGTAGAGCCAGTGGTTCCTCTGTCAGCTGTGAGAATCAACCCCACCTTCCTCACCAAAAATCGGGAAAGAGCCTTTTTAGAGATGAGGAGAGGTTACAAAACCAGAACACTACCTATGGATTGCAATCTCTACTGGTTGTTTTTTCTTTCTCACTACCCTCAGGATCCATATTGTATCTGCCTTACAAATTGATCCAGTTATTCAAGGAGGTCTTGTGTGGGACTGTCTTTAAAGCAGAAATGGGAAAATGTTCCTTCTAGGAAGCTGGGGGCTGTACTGGTGGCTTCTTGCACCATCATGTGGTTTTTGTTGCGCAGGAGTAAAGTGTCAGCCCTCCAGGGTCCTAGGGATGGTCCTAGGGGGTCCTGCGGCCAGAGAAAATTCTCCTGTGGGATCTTTCTCCCTCCATGCCACTAACTGAGGCACTGATATTCACCTGGTCCTAGTGCCAATTCTGAATCCAGCCGCACACATTAGCTCCCTGCAGTTCTCTCAGCCAGGCTCTCATTGCACCCAGATTTTATATTTTCAAATCTCTAACACTCTGCCAGCCTTAGTTTTCCATCATCTCAATTCTAACTCTTTTCTTGCATTTTGATTCAGAAAAAGCCAAGGGCCCAGAATTTTCTCTTCTAAACACACACACATACACACACACACACACACACACACACAGAGTCTTTGTCTCTAGCTCTAATTCTGGCTTCCAATCCCCTAAACCACAGGTAGACTTTGCTTTTACCAGCAGATACCCACCCACTGCTCTGGCTACAGTCACAAGCAAGCGAACAGCGTCAGAGACTCTGGGAGATAAATCAGAATAGAATAACACGCTTTCTTTCCTTGCTGGCCTCCTCACTGCACATCCCATCTCCGTGAATCAGTCTGGGAGGCAGGTAAGTATTTCCAAAAGACTCGTCATTTCAGTCCTCCTGCTTCAGCTCTTCTCAAAACAAATCGCTTGCCCTCTTTTCTACAACCTTTCTGCATACACACAGAGCTATTTTTCCAAAACTGCTTTGTCACATCATGCTCTACAAAATAACTGCGTTCACTTCTGCACCGGTCTAAGCTCTGTTTCTTTATTTTCCTCAAATGCCTTTTGTTCTTGGGTCTCTGTAAAGGGAAATAATACATAATGTTTATATATCTAAACCCATAATCTTTCATGTATCCTCCTTCTTTCCCCTGTTAATATGGTCTAACATCTTTTCTTGTGTGACTAGTCTGTGGGTTGACCTCATGTTTTCTCTGAACTGTTTTCCAGAATCCCAGAAGTTTTCCTTTTCCCTCTCCCTTGGAGGTTACAACTAATTCAGTGCCCATCCATGTGTGCAAAAATTTAAATAATAAATCAGCTCTTCCCTGCCAGCAAACGCTCATGCACTTGAATGCAAAGCCCCACTTATTTCCAGCAAGGTGGATATCTGTCTCAATCTGAGATTTTCTTACAATTATTTCTGTGATACTGTAGGGAACTGTGGAGCTATGGATACTTCTCACCTGCCAACAGAAAACCCCACAAGTACCTGCTTATTTTGCCTCTGGTTAGAAGGAGATGATCGCTTTGGGATATTCAGAATGGCAGGACTGGGGAGAAGGAAAGCAAAAAGCAGAAGATATGGGGTAAGAATTGAGCAAAAGAAATCACAAAGAAATGGGAAGAGAGAATAAACTCTGGGGTAAGGGGAGCTGAAAGAGATGGTGTGTGACCCATGTGCACAGAGTTAGTGTGCTAAATTCTCTTCTACAGCGATGTAAAAGGTTTTTATCCTTTAACTAACACAGTGGTGAGAGGTTTATTCAAGTAGAAAATTTTTAATTGCATTCTCTTGTAGTCAAATATTAATGGAAGGACCTTGTACAAATAAAAGTGAATAATGCAACAGCTTAGCTGACAACATTGTTTCACATTCATTGCAGATTGTGAACCTTCATTAAAATGGATTATTTTTGCTTTGGAGATTTAACCAGCAACATGACTTTCCCCTCTCACTGGCCCTGTTATGCCTGAGCCCTCAGAGAGCTCAGTCCAAGGAGGAACTTGCAAAATTAATTCTAAAATAAGAAGCTGAAATTTCCAGGACAAGAATTCTTCTCATCCCCTAGGCTCTGAGGAGGGCTCAGCATGGAAATTATTAGCCAGCAAGTTTCAGTGGAAGGAGGTCCTTTTATCACCCAAGGCACATTTAGGCTTTGGAGCTCATTGCCAGGGGATGCTGTAGAACCAGAAATGCAAAGTTGTTTGCTGCCCATGGACACGGTGCCCAGAGGTGGTTGAACCCCGTGGCCCATGGGAAGTGACACAGCTCGCTCCGGGAGTTACATGATTCCCTGCATGGACCTGATCGGCTCTGCATGGATGGGACAGGAAGCTGGTGGAGGCTGGCTTTGTCTGACTGATGTGTCATTTTTCTCTTTTAGCAAAAAATTCTTTCAGAAAATATCTCTGCCCTGCCTGGCCACAGGGTCTCTTTGCAGCAGAGCTGCAGCCCAGGTCTCGGGCAGGAACATCTGCTGCAGCTTCAGGGTATCCCTGCTGCACCCCTCAGGAATTTTGTATCTTGTCAGTTCTCCTCACTACTAAAAATATGACTTGTTTTGGGTCTGAAACTGGTGCTTTTAGTCTGTATGGCTGGAGCACCTCCAGCTGCATCATCGATGCAGGAAGATCTGCTCCACCAGGGCTCTTACTCTTGATGTGGACTCTCGGTGAAGTGACACCAGGCTGGATGTGTGGAACAGGCTGGCTGATGCTGGAAGAGTTCACCTGGATGATAACAGACCATGTGGAGCACCTGCTGTCCAGCCAAACATGACTGGAGTGTTTCTTCTCTGCTAGCCTGGCAATGGAGGTGGTGTGACCCTCTGGGCATCACAGCAGACCTTCCTAAAGAGGTTCCTGGTCACCCCAGACATGACTGCACAGGCTAGACTTTCAGACTGCCTCTCTCTTCAAACAGCATCTAGATTACTTGGTGAAAAATGTATTTCCACAGATGGTCCTATTGGATGCTTTCTTTGGTCCTGTGTGTTTTCTGCTGAGCCATGTTTTTTTCCTGAACCTACTGAGCTCAGTCAACTGGGTTTAGCAACTGTTTAAGGGATGGGCTGGAGTATTTCTGTTTCCCAAAATGGGGAAGTGTCTTTCTGCATGTGCTGTCCCCTCCAGCACCCCAGGCAGGTTCTGACCACCATCTGCACTTTCACCTTAAAGCCTTGAACTAGATAGAAAATTCCTGCCTCCACCTTCCTGCTCAATTCAGGAGCCTTGTCTGCCTCTAGGCAAGCATGTAGCTTGAACTCAAGGTTGCTGCCTTGCATGGTCATGCTGCCTACAGGCAGGGGGACATAACATAGCTGTATTCCTGGTCTGTTCCTCATTAGTTCCTTTTAATAAATCTTGGAATCCTTGAAAGGCTCAGGAGGGCTGAGGAGACAACATCTGGCAGACTTTCAAAATGGTCCCTTCCTTAGGCAGGACCTCCGCTCCTTTGTCTATTCCCCATACAGACCCCAAAGATCTGTTTCCTTTCCAGCTGTCCATCCTACTTTATTTGTGATTTCCTGCAGCTAAGGGGATGTGCTGCTTCCCACGTAGCCGAAGCCTGATGGAGACCTCACCGCCGACCTTGGGGACTGCTCCCTGTCCTCTCCTCCCATCTCCCAACCTCATCTCTGAGGCACTTCTCGCATGAGCTCCATGAAACCCCAGGAAGAAGGTGAGAAGGACTGAGTCCAGCAGAAGAAAAGCCAAGGGCAATGATAGCCCTTTAAAATTAGTGACTATTTCAATATTTTGGCTCAAGTGACCTGGGCACCCTCAGGTGTGCATATAGGCAGAGCCACTGACATGCACAAATGGTCTGGGCAGCCTGCAGTGCTGGTAGACAGTGACCATGACGCTAGGGCGGTGGCATCTTTGTGATCACAACTGAGCTAGGTCTCATTTTCAAAAAACTACTCCTCAATATTTTCATCTTGCTTTAGTAAAAAGTTATTCTGCAGCACTGTCTGGAAATTTCTCCGGCTGCACGTTTCTGTTCTGCTTAACTCAGAATTAATTGAGGTTGTAGCCGTGGCTGTGGGAAAGCTGTGCTGTACCCGATTAAGGCTTTACTCTCAAGTTTCTTTGCAACTATAATTTCTAACTTAAGTTTTGAATGGCAATCCATTGTTATTTTCCATCTTAAAATATTATAAAAAAATAGAAAACAAAAAGCCTACAGAAGCTGCCCCCTTTTTGCAAAATTGGGAAAGCTTCAAATGTGGATTAGTAATTGCTAGCCTTTTCCTTTTTTAAAAAAGCTTTGCAACATTAACTTTATGAGGTTGATTTGTTCCAGAATGGGGTGAAACAAATTAATTAATGGACTCCTCTGAGTTTATCCCTTGCAAACTGGATAGAAATACGGGATCTACTAAGGGAAACTGCACTTATATTGTGTGGCCTGCTTCCAGAGCGCGCTGCTGTGCTTCTGCCTCAGTTTCCCCCATAGCATTGCTTTGAAGTTGAAGAAAGCAGTAACAGTTGCACCAAGGGAGCTTTGCATGTCCTGATGCTCAACAGAGCATTTTAAAAGGGCTGGATCCATTAATTAGCTACTGGCAGCTTCTAATACAGGTATTCAGCTTGCCGTATGCATCTGAGTCAGTGTAAGGACACTCAGTATAGCCGTTGTATGGAACAGGCTCTAAAGAGCTATTTGGTGACTGGGGGATTTATATTAGTACAATGGCCTCAGTGTAGAGTTAGATGAGCTACTGACATGGCAGTGCTTATAGTCTATAAAACAGCAATTATGCTTGTTATTAGATCATCCCATTTACAGCCTGAATTCTTTGCCTATGGTGCATGCAAAGCAACCCAATGACTATCTGAATGCTGGGCTAATCTCTGCTAATCCATTATGTAAATCATCAGGACAATAACCAGAGACAAATGTTAAATGTATTAAAAGCGCCCAGCCTTCCTTAATGAAATTTGACCCACAAAATGATAGCTTGGTTTGTGGATTCCTGGAACGACTGCTGCCATGTGTGTGAGCAGGACATCTGTACTCTTTGGAGATTCAGACTGAGCCCCTGGGCTAAATCCAAACCTCAGCCTTTTAATGAAGCTGTTGTCGAATTCACCCCTGTGTGTTTACAGCAATGGCTTTGACTCCACATCTCTGTCCCAAAATGAAATCCTGTTGAAGCAGCTGTGATTGCTTCGGGGCCACACTCTACGCAGCAAGACCTTCCAAAAACTTGCTTTTGTGACCAAGGCCTTAGGGAAATCTTTGGGGAGAATGGAACTTTATGAGCATTCTGTTAGGTCATGAAAGAATGAAAAGATTTTTCTTACTTAAAGCCATTCATGACTTATGTGGGGAGCTACAGCAAGCAGAGTCAGTAAGAGAGATGCAGAAAGGCAAGGAGAGTAAGTGGATTATAAGAACAATTCACTCAAATAAACAAAAGCATGCCTAATCATCTGTGCTGGAGATATCCTACTATAGCCTACTCCTGGACACAGTACACACACCAGGGTGTTCAGATCTGTCTCAGACATTTGCAGAGGTGCCCAGGCATCTCTGAAAGTTTCCCTGAAGGAATCCACAGACACTGCCAGGAAACCATCTCCTGCTGCAGCTCTTAATAGAGGTATAGATAATCCTTATTATGTCCCTGATTGTGTATTCTTTATCCCAGTACTCCTTATTACAGATTTCAGAGAAATAACTAGTTGGAGGATATTTTCTCCTCTGCCATGAGATCTGGCAATGATCCATGAAGAGCTGGGGTGTTCTATGGCTGTGTGGCTCATTCTCCCACTGCAACAAGAAGAAGCAAAGCCACAAGGGGATGCCAGATAGATTCTAGTCTCTGCCTGGATTTCTCCTCCTCGGGAGAGAATCTGGGCTGTGGCAATGAATATTTTAAAATGTGGGGTTTCGGAATCTCAGTGGCAACATGTTTTAGCAGCATGCTTCAAAGCAAACACAGATATGGCTGTGTGCTCTAACTGTCTACAGGCATTTCCAAGCTCTTCTAGCAGAGCTGCTAGACTGTGCAAGATCCACACGATATAGATGGGCTTTCCTCTACTCCCCCCATCTCTTTATTCAAATAAACCCTGGGATAATTACATGCAAAAAAAATCCTGTGTTACTGCAATGTTGATATTGCACATTTTAAAATCATTGCAGAGGGGATGCATGTAGGCAGAGCCATAAGGACTGTGGCAGCTGGCTGCCAGGCTAGCACGTAGCGATTCACTGCCAGGCGCAGCGGAGCCTTAGCGAGCCCAGACACACTTCCCACAGTCTCGCACTCTGCTAGAACACCAAAATTGCCTCCATGCTGGAGGTACCGCTCCGTGCGTCGCTCCTCAGCACATCCTGGAGGGAGGCAGGATCCAGGAGCTCCTAGGCAGTGCTGTAAATTATTCTAAACGAAGCCATTTGACTTTACTGTGGACAGATGAGGGGAGCTTGCAGGGCTAGCCAAAGGGCTGGGATGATGTTCACTGATGGCACTGCAGGTGGGCTTGATAGAGCAGTCTGTCTACAGCTGGGTTTGAATGTCCTTATCCCTGAATTTTCCAGGCATAGGTATCCAGAGCCCATGGCACCTCTAGTGTTTGTGCGGGCGCAGACCCAGAGAGCTGGGTGTTCCCTGAAGCTGTAGTTGGAGACCAGGCAGATGCACCAGAGACATGTACTTGAGCACCTTTGTCACCTCCCAGACCATGGTTGACATCAGAAGAGCGGACACCAGAGTTTGGAGCTTTCCAGCTCACAGGGGTCACTGACATTTCATTATGTGCTGGGATTCCATCACAGGCTGGGAACCAACAGAGAAGTGGTCATGATGCCTTTCCTGATGTCCCCGGTCCTTGGCAGCTCATGCACGGCACAAGCGTGCACCTTCCCTGGCAGCCCAGAGCAGCTGCAGCTGAGCCCATGCTTTTACTGGTGTGGTGGGCTTGATGTAGCAGCAGCTGGACAGACCATCTCTCCTGCTGTTCAACACTCGAGTATGATGGCTGGAGGGGAGTAAAGTTCAGGGGCAAGCACACAGCGACTAGATGGATCCGTGAGAAGACACCCAGGGGTTAGGCTGGGGGAGACAGGAAAGCAGCTTGCAAAAACACGGAGCATTTTCATATGGAAAAGTGGTTCCATTATTTACTCCACTCATCAGCGAGACAAAAAGCATCGGATATCTAGAAAACCTGCTGTGCCACAGAAGTAGTAATGGGCCAGCCTTCAGCCCCTACCTGCAGCATACCTGCTGCGCTGAGCCTGCTTTCCTTCTGCACAGCTACAAGTATTTTTCCACCATCACATTCAGGTTTGATTTTGCCAGTAAAAATAACTTTCACACAACATAGATCTTTTTTTCTTTTTTTTTTTTACCTTGGCCGAATTTTCAAATCATTCTTAAAAACAAAACAAAACAAAACATGAAAACCATTTACAAATAGTGATAGGCCCTTCATATAAAAATTCATATGAAATAAGCTGTGTCTCTGAAAGCAGAAGGGCTATATCCACTTAAAACTGGGCCTTAGTGAAGACCTGCCTCTTGGCATAGCTACAGAGATCCCAGCACAGCATGGTGTCACACAGGCTCACACAGCCTAAGTTGTCAGCTTTGGAATATGTGATGTACGAGAAGCTTGGATAGCAGAATAAAAAATTAGGTCAAAAGAAACTACTCTGAATAACTCAGATTTACCTTGCTAGAGCATCCACCTTGCTGCTGATTCCAGCTCTCCTGTCCATCAGTGGTTAAATAATTATGGAGTCCCCAAAACTGGCTTTGAGAACAAGACAACATCTCTACTCAACTGCACTAACATAACATTGACACCTAGCACTTTTCTGTTTTTTTTTTCCTATAATACTAGCTCTGTTTTCTTACTTGTGCCTTTGTCAAAAGCATGTGAAATTACCTTACAAAAACCAAATGCTACCTGGAGTGTTTTGATAAAAAAGTGAATGCAGCTGCAATTTTTTGGGTACTGCAAAGCAGAGTCTTCCTTCCTACACAAATAATCCACAGGCAAGGCATGGGAAAAGGAATAACTGGAAGGTGAGATGGGTGCTGGGGTACGTAGTTCCCATTAGAGTAACTGAAGGTGGCGAGGGCCTCACTGGGGAGACCAAGCTCCTCAAACCACTGACCCTAAGGACACGGCTATACTGTGAAAGACCTTTGTGCTCTTCCACACTACTACTACTCCACTTTGTGCTACTCCACTTTGTGGGGTACCCCGAGTATCCTTGTCCTAGTGTTATCTCAGCCCAAATGCACTACTTCTCCCTAGGCTTCCATGTGCAGCAGGAATAATCTCACTATTTGCATTATTTGCACTTTTTCAGTGCCCACAGCACCAGCAGATGATACAGGATCAAAACCCAGCAGTGTCTTCCTGCCCTTCCATGTTGCTTCCTGCCCTAGTCTGTATCTGGTTCTCAACCGCTATTCCCAGAAGATGGATGACATTATAGAAACTAGAATTAACTCCTTATTCTGTATTTAATCTCTCAATTTAATTTCTTAGTTTACTCTGATAGTATAAACTCAGATAACAGAGTACGCTTGTACCTTACTGAATACCTCGAGGAAAGGCAGTAGGGTCCATACTCCAGTTAGAGAATGAGGAATATTTACCCTGCCAAAGTAATTCCAAAGCCTTTTGTGAAAATTCGGAGGTGCAACTTGTGGTGTCAAAAGCATCTCAGGTCATGCTGCAGACAGTTGATTTGAAGTCCTGTTAAATTCAGTGAATGTTTCCTGAAAATATTGAGAGAAGGCACACATCCTGGTGGGAACAGTTGTTGTCTTGCCAATTTGTCACCTATCTTTGCAGCTGAGATTGCCCTTAAGATAGGACTAGTATATTAAAAATGGTAGAAGCTGCCAATTTTGACCTCATTAGAATAGTAAAACTCAAGAAATATTTCTTCATTGCAGTTCAGTTTTTTTTAAAAAAGACAAAAGGTGGGTGGACTTGATGTTTTCCCTCTGAAGCACAGAGTCCTTGTAAATTCAGTGCACAGTTATTGTTGGAAATGGCCAGGGAAATCACACTGTTGAAGACGTGCTTGGAGTAACTCGAAAGGAAAGCCTTGAATTTAGAAGGCTCAAATGGCTGTGGGAGGAGCGGGTAGAATAAACCTGGGTGAACAGTGTACCGTGAAACACGGAGCTGGGGTGGGAATTCATCAAGCATGGGGGCTGCTCAACAAGGAGCTCACGCTTGATGCTCAGTGCTTCTCTGAACAGCCTCTGGGCATCTCTGCTCAGTGCGTAGGAACAAGGTCTGCCTTTATGAGCCCAGGACTGAGGAGGATGGTTTTGCAACGCCCCTGCTTAGGGGGCCTCCTGATGATGAGTTCATGCTCAATGTGGACTTGGGACTTTGGTTGGCTGCACTTTGATCAGCACGGAAAAGGGAAATGCATGCGTGCACACATCCATGTGAGCGTGTGCATACAACCGCTACTATCACTTTGCAGCTCTGTGCTGCTCTTAAGAGCTTCATCATACATGCTTGTGAGTAATAAAGTTCTGCATTTGATTACATGTTTGTTGCTGTTCGGGTAGCGATGAGAAGATAAGACAGGAATTGCCAAAGCTTAAATGAAGTAGAAGAAATCAGCAATTTCCATAAATTAATTAAGAGACTGACCTCCTTCCCCAATATTCCTCAGAGAGCAATAAAAAACAGTTTGTTATAGCTTGACACCTGAATGAAGCTTTATCCAAATCAAGTGACAAAATTAATCCAGAGCAGAATATACCATGTCCCCTCACTCCAGCTATTTATTTCTGAAGCTATCCTAGTAATTTATTTTTAAACATATCAGTACGTTATGTTCCATGACATTTCACATCTACAAAAACACCATATGTATTGGCAAGTGATTACTCATGGAGACTGCCATATCATGGATGCAAGTATTTCTGGCAGCCAGGGTTTTCCCCACCTTTCTTGGGTCTATGCCCTTATTGTTCCTCGAGCAAACTGGCTCATGTTCTATTTTATTCCACCCTGCAAATAGGTAAAACATACTCGGATTTTTCTGCAGACACCGTGAGACTGTGTCTTTACTCTGAGAGCCATGGAGGCTCGTGGCCATGGGCTACTAAAAGTCAGAACTGCGTTTTGTTGCCCCATCGTGCAGACAGCAGATCCTCTCTAACCTGCTGCCGTATCCCCTGCTGTACCCTGCTCAGCAGCGTTACAGCCAGCACACCGAGTACAGCTTCACTGCGTCAATGCCTTTAGTGCGGCTCGAAAACATTATTCACTGCAACCGAGCGATTATTTCAGAACCATCCCTTGATGCTCACAACCCACAGGCAGTACCTTTTATAACAGAGCTGCAAACCTCTACCACTAGCTGTCTCATGGCTGAGCAGACAAGAGCAAATTGTTCTGAAATATCCATATTGTAGGGAGAGGGGGGAAGCTGCTCCATTACTAGCAGGGGCTGCAGAGTTGTGTGCAGCTTAACCAAGCTAGTGCAGGTGTCCTGGGCATACAGGTCTGCTTCCTTAGCTACAAGTTGCAGTCATCTGTCTTATCTCTGCCATCACCTATGCAAGTAAGCACCACCCTGCCGTCAAATTATTCCAAATATCAATCTAGAAATGGTCAGGAAACTGGCCCCACTTAGGGGAAATGCCTGGCCAAGAGGTGTCCTCAAATACTGCACACCGTTCTATTTATAGAACGGTGGCCCAGTACTTTAGTTGGTGGCCCAGTAATTTAAAGGGAATTGCAGAAAACAGAAGCAAGGCACTATTTAGTAGAACTTAATGAATAATAGAATGGAAAAAAAAAAAAAAAAAGAATGCAGGTGCTTGAAGACAGAATATAAGCCCTAATTAAAACCTACAATTGCTGACATGACAGATGGTACAATGCGTACCCTGAAAATGGTCCATGAACACTTATTTAATATATGAGAACACTAACTGCTAGCAGGCTCTAGTGCTATTACTGGATCACAACTGTATCATTGGCATCCAGGAAGAAATGTTTTGGATCACTTGAGGTTTCCTATAAAATGTAGAGATTGTTATGTAATCTGACACATGGCAGGTCAAATTCATTGCTGATATATGTAATAGATGTAAACAGTATACCTAACACGATATGCCTTGGGAATATATGAGAAGTTAGCATGTAAGCAAGCCTCCAGAAAAATCACAGTAAGATGTTTTGCTTTATTGTGAGGACATATCCTGGTATTTTGAAGTGAAAAACAGGATAGTGTGTTCTGTAGCACAGACATGAAAAGGTTCCTTAACCAGTTCCTCGTTCCAGCTTTAAAAAGTCGGCACAAGGAATAACTTCTGCACGTCTGTCATTCTGCCTTTGTGCAGGCTGCAGCAGGCACTGAATCTTTCTGCTTTCTAGCTAATATTCTTTTCTGGTTTCAGAATTCATTTTCTGGGCTTCTTTTTCCTCCCTGGTCGCTTTATGCCACCCTGCTTGCACCTTTTATGTTATTTTTCCTGGTTTTGGTGAGTCAGAGCAGCTCAGCATCTCCTGGAGAGCAATGTCGTGAGTTGGACCTTCCCTGGGGAGACCTGGGCTCTGCTTTGACAGCAGACGAAGGAGCCTCTTGCACAGGGCCAGCTCTGCAGAGCACTGTTCTGCAAATGTTCCTGCTATTTGTAATCAGCCGTGGTTGTCACACTTTGATATTTGTTCTTTATAAGTACTCCTGCAGAGCTTGCCAACAGGAATGTTTTCTACACAAAGATGCAGCAGCATGTGTTTCAGACACGAATTTTGAACTTACGAGCATTCACACTGGAAACCTGAGGAGTCTGATGTGATTAAGAAACAGACCCATATCACATGGCTTGTTTGCAGTCAAAACAGTTCAGATTCTGAATTATGAAAATCTCTATGAAACCTCAGTGTAGAAGGCTTCTAAAAGCTCAATGTGAAAAACACAGCCCCACCACTATGGGTTGCTCTGCTTGGAGCAGAGATTGGGAAAGGCCCAATGTGGTGGTTGGTAGCTGCCCGTAAAAGGCCTAATCATGCTCAAACCTCATGTTTGGGTGGAAAAGCTTAAAAGTAGGGCAGAGATTTCTTGTCATAGTGAATCCTTGCAGCTATAATATAAGATCTCTGGCCAACCTTTTGCCCCTATCGGGCCTTCTTCAGATCCTTCTTGGAGTTCCTTGGTTTTGCTATGGCAAGGGCACCATTTGCACCATTCG
The DNA here is from genome assembly GCA_032273925.1 of Rhynchotus rufescens. Lineage (NCBI taxonomy): Eukaryota > Metazoa > Chordata > Aves > Tinamiformes > Tinamidae > Rhynchotus > Rhynchotus rufescens. Next base: position 1,708 of record JAVCKT010030146.1, on the reverse strand, counting down.
CCTCTGATCATTTGGGTGTGGAAGTCCCCAGAGCAGTTTTGCACAGGAGAAAGTGCAATTTGTTGTGAATAATTTATTGAGAGAGAGAAACAGTGTTTGATAGTGTTGGGTGACCTGGCATGGAAAACAAGCCCACCACGCTCGCATGGGTTACCTGTCAGTGTCTTTGGTCAGCTGGCTGCATCTAGGCACTTCAGCGGAGAAAGTTGTCCTTGCAAATAACACAACACCTGTTTAATCCTTGCAAGAAGGGTTTTGCTCATCAGGACAGTGTTTCTTTTAAGCCAAGAGGAAGAAGGAATTCCTCAGAGCTCAGTACCCTTCACCGCGTAGTGCGCACAGCCATGTAACGTGCCATGACACCACTGCAGGGATTTGCTCTGCAGCTTTTTCAGGGAGTCCAGCCAAGAGGACACATGGTAGTTCTTATAAATATTGCTGAAAACAATCCAAGCAAAACAGTGACTGCGGAGTTGAGGCCAGTACTTCCATGTCTGTAACTTAAAGGCAGAATTAGCCGTGGAAGAGCCTTGATACCAGCTGAAGCAGTCAGAGATGCCTGGAAAATCCCTAGGCATTCTAGTGCCTTGTATCCAAAATTTGTGAATTCTGAGTTCTCCCAGGAGTTGTTTTCTCTGGCTGGTCCCTGCACTTGGGTGTCTGCAGGACATGTGTGCCTCTGTGCAGTGCTTGCAGTGTGGTGTCAGTGCTGGCACCAAGCACTTGGGAGCAGGAGTGAAGGTGACTGATTTTCAGGGGAACTGTGAGGTGCTCAGTCTCTGTTCCTCCTGGTGGATGCACATGGATGGAGCAAGGAATTAATCTGGACTTCTGCACCTAAGGAGTGGTTATCTGCTCTATTTTGCTTCTTGATGATAGCAGATCCCAGTTGGGATGCAGCAGTTGCACAGGTGCTGCTTCTGTGCTCCATTTCTGTGCAAGGTGCCAAAGGATAGCACGAGTTCTCATAGACAGATACTGGGCTCAGCAGCTAAGGCAGCTAAGAGCTGAAGCTCCTTTTCTGTGGATCTGCTGCCTCACAGTTGCACATGTGCAGGCAACAAGCAGACAGCATCCATGTGCTTAGTCCATCACCTGGAGTCAGCTGGGACCAGTTGCTACCAGTCAAAGGAGAAAGTGGGACACAGGACAGGCATGAACCATCTCTTATCTACAAATGACTCTTATGTGCATCAAGAGCACCGTAATGCATAATCAAGCAAATCAGGTCAAATCACCTTGGGTCTCATTTAAAGTAGATGCTGCCTCAGAGTAGCCCACTCATTTAAGGGCTTCACCTGCTGGAGCATTGGCTGTGCTTTGGCCAGCACAGACGAGCCACTCCTCCACATCTGTCTGCTGCTCACCTATGAGCTTTGGAAATGATGAGATAGACACCGAGAATAAACCTGGGGATATCCTGTAATTACTTCTCTTCTCTTGACTACCCAACAAACACCACCTTCTGTTGTCTACCATCCATGCAGGCCCTGCAAAGCTCCAGAGAGCTAATCATCAGCACTGATCTCATCCACTTGAGCTACAGTAGCCAGAAGATAGGTTGACCCTATGTAGAGCTGTGGGGACACAGTCTTGGAAGTGATGTTACACACTCTTTGCCAGCTTAATTCTGCATTTCTATTCCTGGAAATACCTGTATGAAGGGAAATGCACAGGCAAATAAGGTGTTGTGTTTGCTTTCTGGCAT
>JAVCKT010030145.1:0-15313 GCA_032273925.1 Rhynchotus rufescens | reverse complement strand
CAGGAATCCGACTATAGAGTGGACAATGTTGGATTAGTAACTATGAAAACACTAGAATTTATAAAAAATATATTACTTTCTCTAAGTTTCCTGCACTTACAATGACAGTTTTCATAGACTATACGTACCTGAAAGATTCCTCTCCTTGTTCTGAACAGCATAGAGTTATATGGAAGTTTCTGCCTGAAACTGCCATGCCTGGCAGATATCTAACACAAGCATCAGTTAAACTAGTAGACAGGTAAACTAGCATCAGTCTTATATTTTGAAAAGAGCCATATTTAGGCAATGATTCATCTATCAATTAAATATAAGGTGTTCTGCAACTGCACATGTATTCCAGAGAATTTATTTAGCTCTAAATACCAGAATTTATGCTGAAAATAGTGTTTGTAATGGCACATGCAGGATTTTTGATTAAGAATTTATAGCTAGCTTTTATTTCTACTGCCAGACATATTTGCAGGAGAGCAAAAAATCAGTTTGTGAAGACTGAACCTTTCCAGCATGGGCATTTCTTATGGACCAGTAAGGAACATTGCAGTGCACTACAGTAGGGATGTCACTTTTGAAGACAGAATAATTTAATCTTTTTTAGACCAATAGCAAGCTCCTTTGGGAGGGAGCTTTCCCTTTCCTTGGGAAGTAAGATATATTAGGATATTATGATTATTAATTTTTATGATTGCCAAGTCCAGTGAAATAAGAATCACTCAATTGTTGAGTCTTTTATGATTTTAGCTCCCATCAATAGATTTTTTTTTCTTAAAGGATATCAGTTTTATAGAACTTGCACTTAAATAGAACTCAATATTGCACTCAACAGAAAAACGACCACTAGTTGAAAGACAGATATAAGTATTTACTTGTAAAATACAATTAATAAATTAATATTAAATTAAAATTAAATTAGAGCTAAAACAATAAAAATCCATCACTGCAATCAAAATAAAGGTTGTGTATTTTTGCTTAGGCCTCTGTCCCATGTTAGGGAAGGTTCATAAAGTAAGGTATTAACATTAAATAGAAAAACATACATCTCTCCTTCAGCTCCACTGTGAACACACGAAACACAAGGCTCTGCCTAATCCTCCTGTCTGTTTTCCCTAGTTCGGCCATGAAATAAACAGTACTCAATGTCTGTTCACTCTAAATAGGCAGGAGTAGGAAGTTTCATTAGTCTGCAAAGAGATGATTATTACTTTGTAGTCTAATGCTCACTGGGGGGATTGGACATGTTGATACACTTCTTCAAAAGAAGGGTGCGTTGCAAAGCTCTGGCATGCTTACATCTTATTTTTTCCTAATGCATCATACTGTGGTCAGAAGTATTGGCCATAGATACACATCAGAGCAGCTTCCAAGACAAAATTAATATATAATAAGTCTTATTTTGTTTTTAAAAAGACACTCCTATTTGAAAGAAATCAGCTAGAACCAGAGAACAGATGAGAAAGAGTACATCTTTCAAATAGATAAATCCCTGTACAGAAAAGCAGTTGCAGTCACACAGAGTAATGAGAGATGGAACATAGCTTGGTGATGCTGTTTGACCAAGGGTCCCACTTCTAACTCTCTTCCCCTGGTTCATTTAGGCTTGCACACAAACATGTTGTCCAAGAAACTTCCGAAATACAAAGCAAAACTCGGCCAAAGTGGACTGCGTACTGCAGAACACTAACTCCAGCCTCCCTCCTCCACCCCCTCCAAAATCAGTCTTGGTTTGATGAATTGTCTGTTTTGGCAAAAAAACTGTCATTAGAGAAAACAACCAGAGATGTGTCCTCCTGAGAAAGGATATATTCTAAATTAAAATGGAAAAAAGCAATGAAAAAAATCCAACATCTTGCCAGTATGGAATAAAACTAAAACTCAGACAGATTCCAGAGAGCATTTTTTTCCTTCTGGTTATGTTTACAAATTGCTCATCTTGCATAAGATGTTCAAGAAAAATACATCTGAGATTATCTGAGGGGAAAAAAAAAGTTCTCCTGCTGACTTTAAGGAACGTTGATGAGGTACAGAAGTAAGTGAATCCTTCCATTCTTGGCTACGGCTACACTGCTTCTTGAACAAGAATGTGGGATTAATAGAAAGCAGTGAGGTGTGGAACATCTGTATCCCAGCAGAAAATACGAGAAATTCTAAGGCGTGCCAGCAACTTCATGCACAGGCAGAAAACTGCAGCATTTTCTAGGAAATGTCCATATGGGGGTATGCCAGCTGAAAATTTTGGCTTTCATTCCCAAGCAAAGTTTAGAAACTCACACTACTACAAAAGCAGGAAAAAAAATATTTGAAGAGACACATACACAAATCTTTATAGTATATATGCATTTCTACAGTATGTACTACACAGACACCAGATTCTAACATTGCTATGGGCAGAATCATTATAAATTGATGAACTTGTGACTATATAAACTTTGAATCTGTGTTAAGAAAATTCAGGAGCACATTTCAGTAGCTAAAATCTTACAATAAATTAAGTCGTAAAATTCTGATTTGATTATTAATATTTTTCTATTTACAGTATTTTCTTTCACTTAGAGCAATCTGTCTGTAAGTTCTGCAGCACCCTCACATTTTTTTTTTGCTCATTTCCCTTTTACATGCTCTGCAATCACATGTTATCGAAGACTATCTTTGATGCTTCTCCAAGAACTGTTTTTGCAGCAATTATAAGGATTTCTGGAAATTGCATTTGCAGATATGGCTCTAAAGACAAACATCTGCATGAGCATCTCATCCTCCAAAGAGAACATCCACCAGCACCTCAAATTAATTGACATTATGTTGTAACTATTAAAAACAAAATATACATACATAAATATAAACCCTATACACAAGACTAAAGTACCTGCCATTACTGTTGCCACATTCAGGGGAGGGGTTGAGTTTCTTTTAAACTGTTTGTGATTTATTTATGACTCATGATAACTCCAGGAATGAACAAGCTGGCTGCTTCCATAGAACAGTAATTGGAAGCAGTGAGAGACAGGCAAACAGAACATAAAGAATAATGATTTTTGTACATAAATGTTCATATTGCAAAGACTTCTCTGCACATAAGTCTGTATATTTATTGAAATGTTTAATTTTGTCCCCAGAAAGTGCTTAATTTCGTCATTTAGTGAAAGATCTTTTAAAGCTTAAGATTTTTCCACAGCAAAATGATAACTTTGCCATAAGGGCACTAAGCATATCTTCCTTCAGAGGGTGATTCCTCACTGCAAGATAATTTTTCTTCACGAACCGAAACACAGTGAACATTATGCTCCACTGCTTCCATTATCCTCCCAGGAGTCCTACACAGTCCTGTGTGAAAACTGACTTGTGTAACTTCCGTTTCAAAATCCTCAAATAAATTATTCAGCAGTTTTGCAAATGTCCTTTATTTCTAAACAAAGCCACCAAGTTCCTGTTTGATCCTATTTAAGGCTGCAACAGACATGGGGATTATTGTAGTAGGCTCTTGGTCACATGAATAAAACAAGTTTCTTCCAAGAGCATTTAGTACTTTTTCTCAAAGTTCCTAGATATTTGTGCCTCAGTTCAAATATTTAGAGACTGCTCATTCAGTAAGTGCCAGCAGCAAGGCCTTTGTTTCAGAGCGATGATGGAGGAATCTCCCAACATAAAGACTGACTCAACAGATTTCCCTTGCAGAAGTACTCCTGCCAGCTGCATGTCAAAAATCAAGAAAGAGGTGTTATCTTTCAAATAAATCAACTGATCAGCAAATAAGACCTGAGCATTTCTCAAGGAAAATATAAGTGGGAAGAGGCCGAAGATTTCTGTCTCAAAATAATCTACCGATTACGAGGTTACACAGTGCCCAGTTGGAGAGCTAGCAATACCCTAGATGGGGCCCCACTATCATTGTTCTAGCTATATTTCACTGAACATCAAATAATGTGCCTCTTAAGGTTTTTGCCTCAACGCAGCAAACACTTAAGCACAGGAGTACTCAGTACTGGCTCACTAGGACCATTCACGCAGATGAAGTTACACAGAGAATTAAGTGTTCGTAGGATAAAGGCCAGATACGTATACAGCTTCTGTTATCAAAATGCTGCTGAGCTAAAGTGCACTGATCATGAGGTCTATGCGTGATTTACAAATACAGCCTTCATATCTACACTGCACAAGGAATTTTTCCCAGGACAGTGGTTGCTCAATTCACCTAGAACTGATGGACTCAGTTGCTTTCAGCATCACATAAATGCTTGGCAAATTTTACAACAATTTACAGGATTTTAGCTATCGGTCAGGTCCTGCAAAGTTGTATGTTTCAGTGGCACCACACCCTGAAAAAAAAAGGTTTAACATCTGTGTCATATATATCCAAGAAGTTTCACGTTGCAAGTTTAAAGTGTCAGACAAACCTTCCCCAGACCTCAAACTGACAATCTAAAAATATAGCTCCAGAATCACTTCAGCATCACAAAAAAATCACATCAATATATTATTTATCAAGGGGGTTTAAAATATGTTAATGCTCTTTTGTCCCTGCTGCCCTAAGCCATTCTGTATTAAACTCAATTTACTTGCAATATCTTATCCATCTTCTTAGTCATCTCAGCAGCATTTCTTTGCATCTATTACTGCTTAATAACTTTAATCAACAATAATCAAAATCAAACCCATTATTTCAATCTTACTAACCTGCAATGAAGCATTGTCTAATGCATTCCAGATTTGCATTATTATATTGCATTATTATTATAAGTGTTAAATCTAAAAAAGCCCATTCTACAGATGAGTTGAGAAAAAGATGATTTAATCAACCAAACAAATCACTGTCAGAACTGCAACCTCAAGTTTTCATATGAAGATTAGCACATTTTCTGTTTTAGTTTCTTTACTGAGCTCCGTATTTTACCAGTTACCAGGAGCTATAATTTCCGTGAAGCATCAAATTTGATTCCAAGGAGGGTAAGACACCCACAAAAGCTATTAACAGGAAAAGCAAGATGACAGCTCATAGAAATGAACCACCCTCTGCTCACAAAAGCCTACTGCATGCAAACCTTGCCAAGCAATAGAATAAATCAGGAAACATGCATCTTTGTATGGCTACTAAAAATCTTCCAGTACCAGATCTAACTTGTTAGAGCTAATCAAGGCATTACTACACTTGATCATAGTTTGTAAGTGTACATTTCCTTAGAATTCACAATCTCTGACTGTATTTTATTTCAGATCTGACTATATTTCAATCACTGAAGCGTGATACCAAATGACATAGGAAATCACAGAAGACGCTTTACCAACAATTCAGATAACCTTTAAGGTTCTAAGATTTGAGTTTTGTCCTTCAAATTTAGTTGGTCTCTGAACTCCAAGAGCTGGACACTTTGTTGGGCCTTGATGAGCAAGAAGGACTCTCATTTCCACATGCCACCCTGCAAATACTGTAGCCACATTGTTGCCAAGGGGCCTCTGAAGCTTAGGAGGGAAGTAAAAATCTCTGCATTCGCTCTGTGGTCTACACATGGTGAAATTGTTAACCTGTTAATCTTCCCAAATTACCCAAGGAGGTCTAAACATGTAGGCTATTACTCATCCTTAGCACTGTATGAAATCACAGCAATTTCCCCTCTAGCTCTGGGAAAACCACAAAACAAATACAGGCAGAGAAGAAAGGGAGGCAAATCAAAACAAAAGGGAAGCACAAAACCAGAAGGTAGCCTTTTAAGGACAAACTATGTCAAAGTTATTTACACAGTTTCATAATATTTCTTTCTAGAAAGAGCTCCCCATTATTAACTATTAATTATTTAATATATCTAACAATTTTTAAGGAGCATATTAGTTCTGGGGATATCAGAATATCTTTTTTTTCTTCCCCTTTAGAGCTAAATTTAAAGTCTCCATTTTCATTGCCCCAACTAGTTTATATTTTTCCTGTAATTTTGTTCTACAGTTCAGAGAAAATTTTTTTTTGTGACATTTTAACACTCCTCCCCAGTTAAGATGCCCTATATATCTTCCTGTAATCTTTCATCTTAAGCAGAAGCTTCTTCCCTTCCATCTTTTAACGGCCCTTTGCCGTTATGAACAGGGTGAAATTTTTCTCGACTGGCATATTGCATTTAGTTTCTTTGAAATTTGTTTTTGATGCTCTTTTCAAAGTTCCTATTTTGAGATAATTTAGGGCACCGTATTCGGAACCATCACTATAATCACATGTAAATTCCTCATGTCGATATAATGTTCCAACTGTTTTGGTGGCAACATAACATTTACTCCTTTCTTATGAAGGAGTGAAATGTCAGATACAAATTCATGTTGTCTTCAATTTTTGCTGTGACTATATTTGTGCACAGAAAGGCGGGAATACACTGAGAGATACATAGATATTCTGCCTCCTAAATTTGGTTAAAATTCTAAAATGTAAAGAACATAGAAAATCTGAGGTTATTGTGAAAAACAATTTTTGTCAACATTAGGATCCACCAGCAGTGTAGCAGCCCAGTACAAAATTTTAGATCTTCCGAAATGTCAATATCCAGGGTCAGGCTCTAATTCCATAAACTGCGGAACAAAGAATATTTTGAAAAGAACGAAGAATCACTTTATAAGTGAGGGTGTACTGTAACTGAAGCCAGAATATGACCACAATAGAAACCATCTTTAACTCTCTGCAAACGTAAAAACTTCTTCTAAATTACTGTTCTTCCTCTTTCTTTAAATGAGGCTCCTATTTTACGGTTGACATAAAAAGAGAAAAAGAGAAAAACAAAGCTAACCTTTGGCACTATATTAGTGCACTAAATATTCAGCACTAAATCTAATTCTGTCAGCAATGTCTACACGTTCCTGACACTTTTTCAGTAGTTGTAAACAACTATATTTTTTGGATGGCACTTGGATGGCTCTCCACTGAATTTCCGTGAATTTTGTTACTAAGACACTCATCTCCTGCCCTTCGCCTTCTCCTAAGTCCTGCCTCACACAGTAAATTTCTTTATTGTTTATGTCAGGAAAATAATATAGGATCACAAACTACACTTGCAATCACATCTTGGAATATAATTGTACTTGAGTCTGTGCCTTTGAAACTTCACCTACAATGGACATCTGTTAAAATTCGTCTTGAAATGACTGGATCAATTCTAAAGGAACACCTCTGGTACTAGTAAATTCAATTAGAAATGAATTAAACAAAAAAAACAAATCTCCATTTCATACAGAAGTTGCAAGACATCTTCCAAAATGTTTTATAGCAATTCCCTAATATAATATGGAACTCTCCCTGCATACAGATGTAAGTGTAGAGAACTATAAAATATTATAGAAACATTAAAAAAATCTTATGAATAACGAAAAGTGAATAGATTTACTAGAATATCTTATATAAACTGCAAAATGGAACATGGAATATCTGGCAGAAAAAAATGTATTTCTCTTTTATACATTGAAGTGGATTGATAACTGATAACGAAAATGAGAAAGGTCAACAAAAACTTAAGTGGAAAAGAGTTATTAACTGACATTTGCAATAAGAAATGGTGAATTCCTACTGTAACTGCGTGTAGGAAATAGGTTTAAGACGGAGATACATAGGCAGGCACTTTAATACTCAGAGGGATGTAAAATTAGTTGTTCAGCACTTTAAGCTGACACAATATTTAACAATGCGGCAATAAATTCCAGTGTCTGTCACAAATTCTGATTTGGATTATTTATCTGCTGTCTGTCTACCTTCTCCTGACTATTCTGCAACATTGGTTTCAACTTTTGGGCTGACTCACTTAAGTTGTCCCAAGCATGGCTATACTTAATGGAATCGGAAATGTTTTGCTATTTACCATTTGCATCAGGTACCAGTTTAGATAACAATATTCAAAAAGGAAGTGTTTATTCACACAGCAAAACATTACAAACACTAGGTCTTTTCTCTAAGTTGAATCAACTACAAGAAATAATTACAACTATGTAATTTAGAACCTTAAGTCAAAGAGAGGTGCACAGACTGTATTGGCTTCCATAAAAAAAAAAAGAACTACATTGCATCAAATGACAGCAGCTTCAATAGCTGGCTTCAAACATGGCATGCTGAAATGACTTATGTTTAATAAACTAAATATGATTATTAAATGATTACTAAATGATAAATGATAAATAAATGATATAAAACGATTACTAAAAATATTAAAAATATGATGAAGATAGAACAATTTTAAGTAAAACAAATTATGCTAATAAAGATACCATGGTATGGAGCTAATAAGGCAAATTTTCTTAAAAAAAGCCCCAAACAAAAAACACACAAAAAAACACAAAAAAATCCTCCCCAAAACAGACAGTTTCTCCATGAAATACAAGGATTTTTATCTCCATTCCATTCAGTAACAGTTGTTTTATTTTTTCAACACAGGAAATTTACACATTTTAAAGTGTTAATACTATTACTTATGGCTTTTCGCTGATGATTCTCTGCTTTTCTAGAGGTTCAACATAAATATAACCACCAGATAGTTAAGAAATATTTAAATTTAGTTTGCAACTTTCTTAGTTGTTTACTTATCACATCATTTAATAACTAAGATTAAAAAAGCAATTATTCTTGAAAATCTTCTAATTCATACAAGTGTTATATCTTGGTTATTTTATGTGTAATACAATCTCCCTACGTTCTTTTAGCTGTTTTATAAATAAAGAAAACATATCTTTCTCCTTCAGGTTTCTGGGACTGAAACTGATACCTATAAACAGCTATATGATCAAAAATAGAAAGGAATTCATGATTGTTATAGTAATCCAATATGTATTTTAAACACAGATGAATGCCCCCCATTCTCCTCTTAGCCAAAGAGCAGCTTTTCCTATCACCATATAACCCACAGCAATATATATATGAAAGAACTTCCACTTAATCAGTTTGATACAGAAACTAACTGAAGGATTTAACTTACGTGAAGTGCTGTACAAAATACAGGCTCACTGCTCAAGTTCATAGAGCATTACTATCCAAAACGTTTAAAATTCTAAGCTTCCCAAACCCATGCAAATATAATCTAAACCACTGCCCAGGTTAGCATACCATCCCATAGCATAAAACAAATCAAATACCAGATCTGTTTCATTTTTAAAATCTTGCTCAACTAATTGCTTTTGGATATATCAATGAATTTCAACTACCCTTTTCAAATTCACTGTTAAATAAATTCTGCTCTGTTAACAGACCAGTTGCCAGTTGGTAAGTTTAATGCATCCTTAAATTTTGTTCGGTTTTCTTTTTCTCCTCTTTTTGCTTTAAATATCAGGTGCATTTTAGTCACTGGAAAACAGTGCAGCTACAAACGATACACACACTTCATCTGACAAATTGGAAAGAAAGACATACCACATAATCTGACATTAAAATGCTTTACATAAATCAGACACGCTTTAGGGTGCACTCACTAGTTCACATTAGACAAAAGACTTTTTTTTTTTCTTAAAAAGAACAACACGGATGGATTTTTATTATTAAAGAACTCTATAATTGCAAGGACAGACCTTATAAAGACCCCAAATTCAATTTCAAAGTTATTTTAATTAATTCTGTAGTCCAAAAATTCTCTACAACAAAGCAGACAGAAAAGAATATTGGCTGGAAATACCACACTCTATGACACTAATACCAGAGATTGATTGCAATAATTGTTGAAGAAATGGTCTATGATTCAGCCTACTAAAGAGATGGCACAGCTATGAAATAAATCTGCCTGATATTTCATGTTGTTTAAAATCTTTGTCTCTTGGTTTCAGGATCACCTCTGTTAGTATTAGTGCTTTCTCTTAACTACTCATATCTATATAAATTTTAACTGTTCATGCAAAAAAAGCAAGAATCAACATCAAAACCACACACTGCAGTCCATAGAGTTGTGGGGAAAGGATAACATCATCAAAATGACTCTGTTTGAAGTATCAAGAGATGGCTTTCCAGCATATTTAAAAATGAAATAAAAATGTCTGCAAATCTTCTTCAACTTTGACTTGGATCTCAGATGATACCAAAATAATTTAGAATGAAAGATATTCTTTTGTTTTGTTTTGGCTTTTAAACAGAACACTCATCTGCTCAAGATTTTAGAAATTCAGTGTTTCCCCCCTCCAGTTATCTAAATATTGCAACATGAATTCTAGCTCTTGAGCAGTGTTTGCAGTACATTCTTCAATATTTTGCTTATATCAATCCACTGCCTCCTTATTTTTCTAGCTCCGCTGAGCAGAAAATGAAAACAGCTGGAGATTTCTACTGTACCATTAATTGGTATCTGACATTGTAACAGTGATTTCACTGTCACGGGCAATGGGATTGAGAACTTCTGTTTAACTCCATTCCCCTAACAGGTACAATAATAAACTGTTAGTTCTTTAGGCAAAAGATGCAAATCTGCTGGACAAAGGCTTCATTCTCTGCCTGTAATGAGTAACTTGAGGGCCTTCTGCAGATTCTGAACAGCAGTGCTCACATCTTCGTATTGCAAAGCACTGCCAGCATATTTGCAATATTTTTGAGCTCTGGCAAAGTCCTCTGGAGTCAAACGGACTTCCCCTGCAAAAATAAAATTATAAAAAAAGTTATAACAAAATAAATCTGACAATTTTCATCTCAAATTATTTGCTTTTCACTTATATTTGCAGTAGTATTACAAAGAGCAGGGTATGTTGTTTCTTCTGTTAATTCTTCTTTCCCTTCATATAATGGTCAACTTTGCTGCTGCCATTTGAAAAACATAAGAGAACCTTTCAAAGCACTGGTATTTATATGACGCAGTGCCTTTCATGAGTAAGTCAATACCTTTGAGAAAGATCTGCTCTTCACCTAAGAAAGCAAGAGAGTGCCTTTTAGTCACAATAAGTTAGCTATTATCATGTTACAACCTGCAACAAACAAGGACAGTGGTTTCTGTGTTGATGGTATAATTACTTTGCTCTTTCCTTTAGGAATAATACACTCCCAGTCAAAAACTGTTCCCTCTGAAAGTGAGTAACTTTTAGATGCACAAAAATTTCTCTTTGGAATATTTATTTATATATTTCTTTCTACATACTTTATTACTTGTTGTATTCAATTAATATTTGTTACACTACTTGCACACACACTATTTGTTCCACTATTTACAACACTAAAGATATCCTTTTTTGTAATACTGCCAAACGTTAGCAGGAAAAATTCTCATAATAAGTTATAAAACAATTATCTGTCATTTATTACTCAGAGTATTTTCTTAAGAGAGGCTCAAATATTTGGAAATCTGTAGTGCTGACCAAACACACATAGAGCTTCCTAAAATGCCATTAGGAACTCCGGTCCCAGGTGGCAGAACATTTGGTATGTGAAGAGCATCCCTGGCGCCTGCATAATAAAATATGGGCATGCTAATGTCCCTCTCCCCACCACCAATGCCCTGGGAGTCGTGGGGCTAATCCCGAATGGGGCCATTCCAAGAATGTACAGACAAACTCTAAAACCTTTACTCATATTTTCTCACTGCACTTCGTAAAGGACACCATCTTATGAAGACATTCAAGCAATTATAGATAAGACTAAAAATTAATATGCATTTATTTCAGAAGGCAAGATTCAATATGCAATATTCAGTAGGTAACCCACAAGTATTTTTATGAACTATAAACAATTTCATAGATAAAGAACAAATGCATTTTAAACCCACCACAGATCTGAACATAAAATCAGTTAAACAAAATCAGTTAAGCTAACAAAGTTAAACGTTCTGAATTTAAGCAAGTACATGAAAATGCTTAAATGTATTTTACTTGATACCATTCTGATTAGCTGGTTCACTTCATTTTAAAATAAAACTTTGTTCTAAGCAATATTGTGAGAACTTTCACTGAAGAATCTCAGTTCTTATCAGAAAATGTCTACTATATTTGTCTATTGTATTTGCTTTTCCTTTTCCCAATCTTATTATTTAACAACAGCTTTTGAGCAAATAGAATGGAAAGCACGTGGAACTAGACTGGTTTGCTGGTATTTAAAAAAACCGTAACGAAGAATAAGTAGGAGAGTAAGTGCTCTTAAGATTAAATTTTATCTATTTTAAAATACACTCCTGAGTACTTATTTTCAACTTTCATAAATAAATCTTACCACAAAATAACTGTTAAATAGCACATGGTGATTGAGTAAAATCATTATCACTGCAATGTGTATTAGTTTAATGCTGAATCTGTAAAACCACATTAAATCTCTCAAAACACATATACATGAGTAAATATGCGTGAGTGTACATATAAACACAAACGTACACTTAGGTTATTTTGTAAACTAAATAAAAATCACAGACTAAATGCAGCTGGGTTCAATTTATAACTACATTACTGAACATATTTGAGAAATTAAAAAGAACAAGCTCCCCTCAAAGTTGCTTTTTATTATGATGCCAAAAGAAACTACAAAATCATTCTTTAAAAAAATGGTCAAGGCATCAGTCCAGTATTCAATTAATTTATTGGAAGGAAGCCTAAATTCACCAGTCTAATCTTATTTTTACAGCATGAGCTCCATTACTGTTTTGCTGGCATAAAGTCTTATTTATTATGAAATCTACTTCAGATGCTATTATGACATAACTTGAAGGGAAAAAAGATAACAATTTTAGATTTATAAACTGAAGTTTACACAGTAAGGGTGTTGATCTTTTGATGTGTTTCAGCTCCCACTGAAGTCAGCACCTCACAACGGACAAAGAGAATAGAAATAAAACAACTATGTTCTTAAGTATTCAAAATAACACAAAGCTTAACAATGATGACTATAGTTAAATCAAAGTTATCACTCCAAAAGTGTCTATTTAAGCAACTTACTTAAACTTACACATTCTAATGTCTGAGCTCTGAAACTTCCAAAATCTTGATGTAGAAAAAAGTATACTGCACTTATCCTCAAAGAAGCCTGCTTCTGTATTAATACAACACTACTAGCACACTGGTTATGTTTATTACTGAAATGTGACAGTTATGGAATTCATAATTAATGTCAACAAGTATTATTGCTTTAGTTTTAAAAGGAGGAACATAGAGGGAAAAATGAAAGGTACTTTGACTAGAGATATAGAAAATCACAGTGATAAGAAAAAGAACGGAATGAAGAACACTGATAGCCATTTCTATTTAGTTGTTTTTCCTCTTTATGTATAGCCCAAAGGCAAGGAAGTCATTAAGCATATTTCAATGAAATATGGTGCCTACAAACAGTGAGGACAAACATAATTTTTAACATTAATTACTCAACGTACTTCTTTTTAAAAGTAGTGATACTTTAAATGATTTTTAAAAACAGATAATCTTTTATCCCATTAAAACAGTTAAGATACTCAGAACTTAAATCCTCAAAGATTTCTTAAGATCATAAAACATGTACAATTATTATTTCTACTTTATATATGGAAAATCAAACAGCTTTATACATGCAACTCTATATTATGCCACCTGTGGAAGGAAGCATGTGGGAATATATGAAAGTTTTATAAAAGCTCCGTGTAACATGGCCATGAATGCTTTTAGTGTTAGCAAAATCTAGGGGTAATAAATTTTTTAAGCAAACTACACAGAGAATCGCATGCACATATTATACAAAGTTGCCACATAGCTCTACATTTAGTTAGTAGATACACAGTAACTAGCACAGGAAAGGCTTTGAATTGTTTAAGTTTTGACACTTTTAAATGCTACAAGAAAACATATTCCAGTAGGACAGGATATGTATTGAATGCTTCAAACTGTCTAAAATCAAAGAAATGCTGTTCCTTTAACTTAGTTTTATTTCGATAATATATTCCACTCTTTCCCACCAAAAGTTATTCTCCCATCATAGCATTAAACAAATTGCTTTTCCCATGTTATGGGAAGGAAAGAAAATATATAATTTATTTTAAAAATATACATTTGATCTTACTACCATAAACAGTCTTGCAGGAATATGTGGAATATCCTGTTTGGCTACGTCTATAGTAGCACATTAAATTGTGCCAGGGAATGTGCTTCAGCACTGGGACTTGACTGTCTACACTGTCAAACTGTTGGAACAGGCTTCAGTCTGGTTTGGCCTATGCTCACTAACACTTTCCCAAACAATTCCTGGGCACAACTTGTGGTTAGAGCAGGCTAGGGACCATGCAGCATTGGCAGCTTTCAGGAACTACCTTGTTTAGGAGGTTTAAAAGTTTAATAGTATTGACGTGAGTGGCTCTGGGCCAACTGTTCTCAATATCAAATATTTACAGGTATGTTTAATTTATTACTATAGACATACATACTGCATCTAAATCATGAAGCAGGTGGGGTTTTTTTTTTTTTTTTTTTTTGCACTGTGTTAGCTCTAGAGATCTACTGGAGAGCACTACCACTCTCTTACTGCCTCCCAAGGGAAACTACATTTCCACAGGTACAGTACACATTAAAGTTATAGCCTCAATATGCAGTCAGGATGTAGCCAAAGTACATACTAGGACTGAGGGACTGGGGAGGGCTCCTGGGTCTCAGAGTTTAATAGATCCATTGTAAAATAAGGGCATTTCCACATCTATTTGGAGCACAGTACTGGTTGATGTAAAAAGGTCTTTTTAATAGTAGCTCAAGAAGGATGATTTCTGATGATACTGTGGGGACGGCTTTCTGAAGGGAAGATGTTTTGGGTAATAGTCTGGCATGTTTGGTTGGGATACAGGATGGTGACAGGCAAAGACAAACACCTTCCTTCACTCTCAAACCCCTCAATTCTAGGTGTGTAAGCAAAATTGTGTTTTACTCTATTGCTGCTGATTGATATTTTTTTCTAAAGCTTTCACACCCAAGGAGCTGCATGAACTGACTGCCTTCTAGTAGTGCACTTTTACAAAAATCTTAATCATAATGTAACACCCTGTAATGCTGTTAGAAGAATCAAACTTGTAGTAATAAAGTACATCGGAGAGAAGAATGCAGGCATGCAAATACTCAGGTTAGATCAATACAGAAATTTATCACTATGCTAGCAAGGATCTTAACCTCTCAATTACAGGATATCAGTCATCATGAATTGTCGCAAATACAAGATTTTCTTAATTCATTATTACCTGTATTTACATATTTATTAAAATTGGTTATTAGAGGTAAGTGACTCTAGGCAGCACTTCACTGATACTACTCAGATACCAAATACTGGAATTCTGAAATTTAATTATTAAAGGTTAATTCAAAATTCTGAACTTTTATTGCTTATTTAGTTAAATAAGCAAAAGAGTAGGCAAATACAACAAGGAATTTCAGAGTAGTTATCCAAAAAATCTGTGGAAGATTGTCTAGA